>CM035846.1:281879710-282132210 GCA_020510985.1 Pholidichthys leucotaenia
TATCACTACCAGAAGAGATCAGCATTGGTACAGAGCCACTAGTCAAGTGCAAGACTTTCAAGTATCTAGGGAGTACTGTTTCAGAGAATGCTAGGCTGGAGGATGAACTATCTCTCAGAATGGGAAGAGCGAGCGCTGTGTTTGGAAACTTGAGGGAGAGACTGTGGAACAATCGACATATGTCTGTCCGTGTGAAATGCAAAGTGCACAGAGCGACAGTACTGGCTACTCTATTGTACGGTGCTGAAACTTGGACTGTCTACAGAGTGCAGGTGAAGAAACTCCAAGCGTACATGATGAGACACCTTCGAGCCATAATGAACATCTCATGGAAAGACAAGATAACCAACATAGAAGTGTTGAAACAAGCTGGTCTACCATCAATGGAGGACATGCTAATACAGATGAACCCAAGATGGCTCGGACATGTTGAGAGGATGGACCACCAGCGTCTCCCTCGGCAGTTACTCTACTCACAGTTATGCGAGGGCAAACGCAATCAGGGTAGACCAAGGCTCAGATTTAAAGACTCTGTAAAAAGAAGCTTGAAGAAGTTGAACATAGACAGGAGTTCCTGGCAGTGGAAGGCTAAGGACAGAGCTGTGTGGAGGAATCTGATCAGACCTAAATGAAACAGTCATTGTCACCCATGACAGACTGCTATGATGAGTGTAGACTGCCATTCTTCATGGGTACTGCTTCGAATGGGTGTGGTTTAAAGTAGTGTGTTCTATTCTTAATTGGGTGACAGACTGACACACTGACAGAGATTTCTTGAATTTATAGAGTGCCTTCTGCCTTACTAAGTGAGATTTCCAGAGTTATTTCTTGGAATGTGTGTGGCTTAAAGTAGTGTGTCCTATTCGGTCTCAGCTTTTCTGTACCTTGCCTGGCGTGCAGCATTGGCAGCCAGCCGATTATTCCGCATCTCCTCAGTCTCAGCTTGTGCCTTGCCTGGCGTGCAGCGTTGCTCACTTTGCGGGCATTTGGGGCTTCAAGTGACTCAGCACGTGCATGGCGCACTGCCACACGTTTCCTGTCTGTCTGTGTATCCCTTGTCTGTCATACCATATGCTGGTGAAGGGTCTCCTCCTGTCTCAGACGGGTGTGTTGTTCACAGTCATGCCTTCAACTTACTGCTTGAACCTCAGGTGTTTCATTTTCACGACAGCTTTTCTGATGTGCAACACAGTCATGCCTGCGACGTACTGCTCGAACATCAGGTGTTTCATCTTCATGGCATCTTTTCTGACGCGCAATACAGTCATGCCTGGAAGGTACTGCTGGAACCTCAGCTGTGTCATCTTCACCGGATCTTTCCTGACGTGCTCGAACCTCAGCTGTGTCATCTTCACAGGATCTTTCCTGACGTGCAGCAGTTCTCCTCACTCTATTGCTCTCCATTTACGTAGCATCTGGTTTAAATTAGTGTGTCCTGTTCTTAATCAGGTGATGAGAATCTCTTCTTTTCTGTTTCCGGCAACTCCCATTACACAGTTTACGTGCTTTTGAATTGCGGGTATGGTTTAAAGTGCTGTGTCCTATTCCTAATCGGGTGATACGTATCTCTTCTTTGGTGAGCGATGGTCTATATGACATCATGAAGACATCAACACAGGCATCATAGGACACTACGTCATAAAGACATCAAGGAAGGCATCATAGGACACTACATCATAGGTAGCCAGTCACATTGTCGATACACACGTGGACAAAATTGTTGGTACCCCTCTGTTAATGAAAGAAAAACATACAATGGTCGCAGAAATAACTTGAATCTGACAAAAGTGGTAATAAATAAAAATTCTATGAAAATTAACCAATGAAAATCAGACAGTGCTTTTGAATTGTGGTTCAACAGAATTATTTTAAAAAACTCATGAAACAGGGCTGGACAAAAATGATGGTACCCTTAACTTAATATTTTGTTGCACAACCTTTTGAGGCAATCACTGCAATCAAATGATTTCTGTAACTGTCAGTGAGACTTCTGCACCTCTCAGCAGGTATTTTGGCCCACTCCTCATGAGCAAACTGCTCCAGTTGTCTCAGGTTTGAAGAGTGCCTTCTCCAGACGGCATCTTTCAGCTCCTTCCACAGATGTTCAATAGGATTTAGATCAGGGCTCATAGAAGGCCACTTTAGAATAGTCCAATGTTTCGCTCTTAGCCATTCTTGGGTGTTTTTAGCTGTGTGTTTTGGGTCATTATCCTGTTGCAAGACCCATGACCTGCGACTGAGACCAAGCTGTCTGACACTGGGCAGCACATTTCTCTCTAGAATACCTTGATAGTCTTGAGATTTCATTGTACCCTGCACAGATTCAAGACACCCTGTGCCAGATGCAGCAAAGCAGCCCCAGAACATAACAGAACCTCCTCCATGTTTCACAGTAGGGATGGTGTTCTTTTCTTGGCATGCTTCATTTTTGTGTCTGTGAACATAGAGCTGATGTGCCTTGCCAAAAAGTTCCAGTTTTGTCTCATCTGTCCATAGGACATTCTCCCAGAAGCTTTGTGACTTGTCAACATGCAGTTTGGCAAATTCCAGTCTGGCTTTTTTATGATTTGTTTTCAACAGTGATGTCCTCCTTGGTCGTCTCCCATGAAATCCACTTTGGCTCAAACAACGACGGATGGTGCGATCTGACACTGATGTACCTTTAGAGGTTGTTCTGGGCTCTTTCGTTACCATTCGTATTATCCGTCTCCTCCTGCGGCCACGTCCAGGGAGGTTGGCTACAGCCCCGTGGATCTTAAATTTCTGAATAATATGTGCAACTGTAGTCACAGGAACATCAAGCTTCTTGGAGATGGTCTTATAGTCTTTACCTTTAACATGCTTGTCTATATAATTTTCTTTCTAATCTCCTGAGACAACTCTGTCCTTTGCTTCCTCTGGTCCATGTTTAGTGTGGTACACACCATGTCACCAAACAGCACAGTGACTACTTGTCACCCTTTAAATAGGCTGACTGACTGATTACAAGTTTGTAGATACCTGTGATGTTAATTAGAGGACACATCTTGGTTGAACATGTCCCTGTTGTCACATTATTTTCAATCTTTTCTAGGGGTACCATAATTTTTGTCCAGGCCTGTTTCATGAGTTTGTTTTTTAAAATAATTCTTTTCAATCACAATTCAAAAGCATTGTCTGATTTTCATTGGTTTATTTTCATAGAATTTTTATTTATTACCACTTTTGTCAGATTCAAGCTATTTCTGTGACCATTGTGGGTTTTTCTTTCATTAACAGAGGAGTACCAACAATTTTGTCCACGGCTGTATGACTGCATCGCCTATATGACGGCATCACGAGTCCAATGTAGCCTGAGATCATAGGACCATCATAGGACATCATGCAGACATCATAGGCCATCCTATGATGCCCTATGATCATTACAGACACACACAGATGTCTTGAATAGATGGCTGGATGGATGGATAGATGGATGGATGGATGGATGCCTCAGCTATTGATGCCGCCGAGGACACAGTCCAAGGATGGATAATTTTTTCACACGTAAGGAGTTGTTCAGAACTCCTTATAAGAACTCCTTATACAAAGATATAGAATGAGAAGGATATAGAGTGATGATAATCTAGTCAGTGGTGATAATGCACCTGTAAGCTGGTTGCCAACCACCAATCAAATCTAAAAGAAGAAGAAGATAGATGAGTAAACAACTCTACAGCTACACTAAGATAACAGGCTAACACAATGAGCACATCAAAGTGAATAAATCGTGTTATACAAAACTTCTTACTGAAAGGACAAGTTCCCCCATTAGAATACAGTTTTATGTAAAACTTGTGTAATCCTGGATGATCCAGCAGCAAAAAAAGTAACTTAAGGCTTTAACTGTGTATGTCGCCAAATTGTGACATTGACCTCCTAGTGGTCAAGAGTGGTAAAGATTTTTTTCAAGAAAATATTCAACTCAGATGTCAGATTTCCAAGGCTATAACTTGAAAGTTGTAAGAGATAATGGCTTACTGTCAATTAGAAAGATGTAGAATATGATCCAAAGTTTCAGATAGGAGTAAATTTACTCATCTAATCTGCATAATGATACAGGAGCCGTATCGAATTCATAACTGGTCAAAAGTGGACTTTGGACATATTTACACAAAGAATGGTTTTGCTTTTTGTCACAGTTTCTTGTTTGGAGCATTTTGTTATCTTATCCTCAAAGTATATGAACCAGAAAATCAGTACAATGTAAGCAAAACAATAAAACAAACAAGACATTCGTCACTTACTGCTGGCGAAAGTGTCTCACGCTGCATCAATTTTGTCCAAGCTGGTTGCTATTTTTTCTTCTGTCGGGCATGTGTGGTTTTTCTCCCACATCCGCACACTCTTACAATTATCGGACCTCAATTTTGCTTTTATTCTGGTGCTATTTATCTTATAAAACTGCACGGAAGTCAAGCGATTTTCCTCTCCACAGCGATCAGTAGTGGCCATATTTTTTTTGGTCTAATCGCACAGTACAAGAAGAAGGAAGTATTTCTTCCTCTTTGGTGTATTCCGTGTCAGTCAGCGTGTGTCTGCCACCTTGTGAATGGGAATAATCAGTACAAATCCTCAGTGCAGCTGCAGAGTGTTCTGGCATGTAATGTCAGTTGACCGGCGCAGTGCTGCGCTGCGCCACTTGGGGCACGCGATCTGTCCAAAAAATATGCACAGTTAAAGAGTTAAAAAAGCGTCTGCTCATTACGAGAGTCGTCGTACCCCCCCCCCCCCATAATGCTCTCTATATAATGGAAGCCATTCTTATGTTAACTAGTGTTGATTATATCTCTTTATCTGTGAGCCTACATGTTGCTGACTGTGTGGGAGTGTGGAGGGATTCAGTGATTGAAGCTCAGAAGGTGTCCTTTGCTTTGTTGGGGATTCGAAGATGCTATTGCTTCTGTTTACTAAACACGGGGAGGAACATCACCTTCTTTACTGTATATACAGATGGGTCTGTAACATTAATTACTAACACGTTAAATCATACGATAAAAAAACATGGACACGATAAGTTTTCTAGCCTCAACATATTGTGTCTTTGTTTACATAATCTGCCAGCATTTCAGCTGGTTGTGCTGCCTCTGTACCTCTCCTGTCAGTCAGTACACTTTCCATGGGAGACGGGGATTATGCTCTCACAGTGAGGAGAGCCAGAAAAAGTGGCCGTGAGGAGGCCACTAAAAAAGTGAACGACTGGGCCGGCAGAGTGAACAACTGTGGCCAACAGAAGGAGGGTCCGGGTGAGTTGGGTCTAAGGAGTGGCTGACAGCATTCACCAATACCACTACATAGGAGCTGTTCACTGTAATTTGATTTTTCTTTTTCTTCCAACAGTACCGAAACTGTATAAGGAGCCCAGCGCCAAATCCAACAAACACATCATCCAGAATGCATTGGCTCACTGTTGCTTGGCTGGAAAAGTCAATGAAGGGCAGAAAAACGAGATACTTGATGTATGTGTTGTATGTTTGTATCTACTAAATCTATTTCTTCCTGCATATTTAAGTAAATTGTTTCTTTGTGTATGTGTGTGCTCTGCTTCAGGAAATGGAGAAATCAGAAGCCAAAAACTTCTTGGTTTTGTTCCGGGACGCCGGACACCAGTTCAGGTCCGTTTACACCTACTGCCCCGAGACTGAGGAGATCACCAAACTGGCTGGCATTGGCCCAAAAAATATCAAAACCAAGATGATTGAGGCCCTGTACAAGTACAACTCGGACAGGAAGCAGTTCAGTCAGATTCCAGCCAAAACCATGTCTGCCAGTGTGGATGCTATCACCATCACCAGCCATCTGTGGCAGACCAAAAAGCAGGGGACACCCAAAAAACAGACACCATGCACAGGTATGCACACATACACATACATGGGCATGCACGGGTATGCACTAGAAATAGTGATATTTGTAACACAGAATGAGCTGCAGACCTTTGCTGAGTGTGTATACGGCACATTGAGGTCTGAACTATCCGGGGTGGTTCCTCCACTGCTCCTCCCCTCCAACTTCCTGATCTTTTGCTCTGCGAAGCTCGTCATGTGCACCATGCTACCTGCAGACCCTCCAGAGGATAAGACAGGACTTACTGTCTGATCTAGGGAGTGTGGGTGCTGAACTGAGACAGGGGCCGCTTCGGTCACCCACACTTCCTCTTTCATCCCTAGGGTGAGAGTCACCAACCACTTTGCATCCTCCCTTCGTGCTCCTCTCCCTCTCTTGCCTATCAGGCAGAGGACAGGGCACGACCATTGCCTCACAGTCCGGGTCCATATCTGAATAGTCTCTCAGAGAGGAGGAATCCTCAACCAAACTTTGGATGTCCTCAGCGTAGCTGGAAATCTGGAAATCAGCCACTAGGGGGCATCTGAATTCAAAACAAATACATCCATACTTCCACTCCTGTCTGGTATTTAGGGTCAGGTAGCTGCTCCTTTTCAAAACTACTTAACCCATAGTCAGAGGTTAGCATCCCAAGGTGAACTTGTGTAATAAGTTTGGTGCCCCTGGCTTTCTTCGTTTTTGAGATACTTACCTGTACATTCACTTAGAAACCAAGTATAAGCAAGTATTTCTGCATACCTGTAGGAAGCAGGTGTAAGCAAGGGTGTAAGCAAGCACATCAGCACTCGTTCAGTGATGACTGCCTTTGATCTTTGATGATGTCATAGTGAGTCCTATGATGCCTGCATTTGATATTTGATGATGTCATAGCAAGTCATATGATCTTTGATGATGTCATAGCGAGTCCTATGATCATGAGTGATGCCTGTGTTTGATCTTTGATGATGTCATAGCGAGTCCTATGATCGTGAGTGATGCCTGTCTTTGGTCACACACAGTCTGTGTGTGATCAAAGACAGGCATCACTCACGATCATAGGACATCACACACAGATGAAGAAGAAGAAGCTGGTTGCCAAGGCACCTGTAAGAGACCGGCCTGGGTGGCTGCCATGGCCAAGATGTGTAGATGATAGAGAGTGAAGTGATGATATAAAGTACGAGGAGACAAAGAACAGTGATGTCTGAAGATAGAGTTGAGGTTTGATTGGACACAGCAATGATGATAGAAGGACTACAGCTCCTGACCAGATAGAGTGATGATACAGAGTGAAGTACGTGGCAGTAATGCACCTGTAAGCTCGATGCCAACCGCCAATCAAATCCAAAAGAAGAAGACACACACAGATTTTCTTGAATCACTCTATACTATGGTGTCTACATGACATCATATAGACATTATGTAGACATCATAGGCACATCATAGGCGATCCTATGACCTTTTAGTGAGTCATATGGTCGTGACAGACAGACACACAGCGATTTCTTGAATTATATATAGAGTGAGATGAGAAGAGATGAGATATCAGACTGTACAACCTAAGCAGGGCTGCTCGCAGAGATAGCAAAAAGACGTAACAAACTAATAGTTTTTTTTTTGTTTTTTTTTGAATGCAAAAGATGCAATAGACTTACACAATGGTCCTCTCCGGCATACAACTAGGAACATACCGGTCGCTATGGAGGGTGAGAATATGTATGGGCACATAATCATACCATGTAGGATAACTAAATAGACGGTTATGCTGTTTCATCCCACCTAGCAACAATGCTCTGCACTGTGTGTGTTTATATATTTACATATTTATTCCATCTAGCTACAATGCTCCGCACTGTGTTTTTATATATCTACATATTATTCCATCTAGCTACATTGCTCCGCACTGTGTGTGTTTATATACTTGCATATTTATTCCACCTAGCTGCAATGCTCCATACTGTGGGTGTTTATATATTTACATATTTATTCCATCTAGCTACAATGCTCTGCACTGTGTGTTCATATATTCATATATTTATTCCATCCAGCTACAATGCTCTGCACTGTCTGTGTGTGTGTGTGTGTATATATATATTTTATAGTAATATGTACATATGTATATTAGCTGCTCTTGCTTGCTTGTTTTTTCTTGCCTTCTGATTGTTGCTCTGAGTGTTGCTATCCCTGTGCTGTTGCAATCCTGGAATTTCCCCGTTGTGGGACTAATAAAGGCTTATCTTATCTTATCTTATATGGATTGCCATGGCCAAGATGTGTAGAGTGATGATAGAGTGAAGTGATGATATAAAGTATGAGGAGACGAAGAAGAGTGATGTCTGAAGATATAGTTGAGGTTAGATTGGACACAGCAATGATGATAGGACTACGGCTCCAGACCAGATAGTGATGATATAAAGTGAAGTATATGGTGGTAATGCACCTGTAAGCTAGTTGCCCACCGCCAATAAAATCTAAAAGAAGAAGAAGATGAATAACTCCCCTGTTTGTGTTTGCTGTGATGCAGGTGTGACTCCAGGAGAAGCTGACCTTGCAGAATACACACTGGGCTTCCGGCAGACAGAGATGCAGCATTTGGCACAACAGCAGGAGAAAATCATGGCCATGAGAGAGCAGCAGCGACAAACCTGGGTCATACCGCCTCCTGCTCCATCTCCATACAGGCAACTGATGGAGGACATGGATGAAGTCATCAAGCCTCGATCTGGAAGCCTTAAGAAAAAGCCACAGCCAAAATCCCTCCACAGGAACGTCATAGAGTCATCTACTCCTCCTCTAAGAGCAACAGGTGAGCAGCACACAGTCACAAACATAGACTGTTTCCAACCCATGATATTAATGTGAATTCAAGATATGCATGTAGGAATTCTGGGATGGAACACAATAGCTATCTCCTGGAACTATTCTTATGTTAGCTAATGATGATATAAACTGTAAACTGTGAGCCTTCATGTTGCTGATTGTGTGGGCATGTGGGTGTGTGTGTGGGGGGGGCGTCAGTGGTTGTCAGGAATCTAGGAACTCAAGAAAGTGATCGTATATTAGTTTGTTACCTCAATAAAGATTCAAGACACAAAATACTATTTCTCATGAGCTTTTCTTTACTTGCAAGCAAGGAGTACGAACCTGTTTACAGGAAGTCAGTACTGGAGGTAATCCTCACAGTTCAGACATTTTATACACAGCAGTTGCATGATCAAACAGATGAAGTATGCTGACATTGAAGAAAGAGGAACAATTTCATTTTATCAGAGTGCGCCCTGTGCTCTAAGGAGTAACATTTTATCAGAGTGCGCCCTGTGGTCTAAGGAGTAACAGTTTCTAAGGCAGGTGCAGGCCAGGACATCATGTGCTTTACGATAAATCTACCATGAAAGGAGAACTAGAATTTCAACATAATTAAAAATATAAAAAACAATTTTAGTCTTCGTGCATCCTGTAAAAAAACCTCTAATACACAGACAGTTTTAGTATTTTTCAGCAAATAGTTACATATACACTTCACTGAATTATATAAAATGATAATATGTATACACACATGTACGATTTTCTGACAATTCCCTCCTGTTTATCATTTTATCAATTTTAATCACATGCAATCATCAGTACAATGTATCTTCTCATGATTTTCTACATTGACATCATTAAGCATCACTTCCAAATTTAAACAGTGGTTTTGTCATCACAATCATCATCACTTTGTTGTCTTAAGGCAGTATATTGTACAGGAACTTCTCTTTGGAGCAGGGAATGATATGAATTTAAAGCCAGTGAATGTTAATTTGAATTGTAAGCTCAGAATATGACAATAGGGAAATCCTATACTCCTATACTCTGTCTGAGCAGATTCGACCTTGATCGGCGCCCCTGGATAACTCACTCCTCCAGAGTTGAGATAAGCGGATGTGTCAGCTGGCTCGCTAACCCAAACACCGCTGCTGTGCAATAAACAGAACTCTTCGGGGACAGCGTTCATGAACTATAACATCTATCGTTGCCTAGGAGACTATTTGTTGTGCTCCGGTAACTGATACACTCAACACTGCACACACACTGATATCATCATACTGATATACATACACTGCTCTCTCCCTGCTGTGTGATTTGTCTACTAAATGTCTGCTAAATAAGCATTGAGGGTTTTTTTGCCTGCAATCAAAATTTCGCTTACTTACTTAAGCGTCAATTTGATAAAACATGTTTTTTTCTCTCGCCTACTGTGTCATATCCACTCTTTTTCTTTTTTTCCTTTCTTCTTTATGACTGGCGCCTAGCGGCTGCCCCGGCCTTGGATACGCTCTGCAGAGCGTGCCCAAATGCCAAGTCACGTTTCGTTACCTTGTATTCATACATGTGTAATGACAATAAAGTTGAATCTCATCTCAATCTCATCTCATAACAGATTGTAACATGAAAGTGTGTTGAGCAAGAGCTCTACTTATCATGGACCTTATACAGGGAATGACACACATGAATAGTACACAGAATAGAATCAGTACAACTATTACTGGGGTTAACCATTTCAAAAGAACTTGCCACCATTGACCAGAAAGGAACCAAGAAGATAGGTTCCAATTTTGGGGTACATCCTTTAGGCTATCCAAATGTTGGTGCAGTCCTCTCAATCTGTCAATTATTGTGGTGATATTATCAGAAGAATCAGGGATAAAGGTGCAGCAGTGTTCTCCAATGATAGCACATACACCTCCCTTCTCAGCAAGCAACAAATCAAGAGCAATGCGATGCTGTGTTATCATAGCCTTCATGGCTGCTTTTTCTGGATCATCTTTAATGAACAGAGCAATATCAGTAACTATCTCAGTAAGATTTTCTAATGCCCAAAACACATCATTCATTTTGTGGCTCAAGTGAGCAACTCCATACGTTGGAAATGCAGTCATGAAAATACCTCGAAGATCACTTATTAAAGGAGGCGATTTGATGGATTTTTTGTTCGGAGATGTGACATACCGCTTGGAGTAGTTATGTTAGTGGTAAATATATGTGAAGCAGGAGTTATTTTTGCCAAATAACAAGATCCACACCAGCTTCCAGGGAGCCACAGGTACACATTGCTGCCACATACCCAAACATGGTCTTTTGGGCAACCGTACCCCTGTCTCCCCAGGACCCAGAGACTAAGGTTAGTGTATGGTGTTGTCCAACCAGGGACAACTTCTGAAATGGCAGTCATATTCCAGTTTGCAGCTTCATTAGCTTTTTGGGGATTTTGGACAAAAATTTATGTGGAATTCCTGTTGTTGTATTCAGAGTTAATGGGACAGGGATTTTGTCCACACACGTCAGTGTCTCCTAAATATTCATCAGCACTTAAATTAGCATTCTTGTTACATAACCTATCAAAACACATAGGTACTTTAGATGGGTTTCTAGCCAAAGAAAATGCCCTAAGGTTAGTCAGATTGGTTAAGTCTGAATACGGTAACCTCCAATCTTTTTCAGATCATTGTGAACAGAACAATTTGGTGTCGCTTTTTTATACATTGTTTCATTGTTAGACATGTAGGATGCAAGAGTACATACAGTTTCAGTTAGATTTGATGGTTTAGCTGTTAAGACGGGATTATGATCTGCATGATGAGGAACAAGAGAACATACAAAACAATTAGTGACGTTGCATGATTCTGCCGTTTTCATAGCCATTCTATACCATTCATTATGAAGATGAGTCGTGTGATTGATGAGTCCTCTTGGCAGCCGAAGTCGGGGTCTGGCTTCACTTTCGTCCTGTGAGTTGCCACCACCCATGTCCTGAGGGTGTCTTAAAGCAGAGAGTGACCACCATCCCACAGTCACAAGCAGTACAGAACACAGAGTCATCAATAATTTTGGTGCCATGCTTCCACCTGAGAGAGTACCCCTCTGGGCCTCTTTCTTCACCAGGGTTGAGACGGCCTTGTCCTTAAAAGGACACGCCCCCTTTGTAACTGGACTTACTCAGGGAAACAAGTTAGTTAGCTCACTTACAGGCACCCGTAGTCTTTTAACGTGTGAAAGGTGAATCCAAGATGGTCTTTCAGCAATATGTATAGCAATGGGAGTGGGAGTGTCCAGTGTTGTCGGTGGTGGTTCTTTATGAAGACATAGTAGTAGTAGTAGTAGGTTGCAATGGGTTATCCGCTTCTTTCTGTGAAGCAGAGAGAGCTCTGACAGAATCAATATATTCTCTCTTTTTCAAACATTCTCTGAGATGTTCACCAAGATCTGTGTATTTGTTAGGCGTGGTTAGTGGTGAGAGGTCAGGTAATACATAAGGACGGTGAAAAGCACATTCAAAGGGTGATAATCCTATCTTTGGGTCTAGTATAGAGTTAATGGTTAGTCTGACTAATTTCAGGGCTTCTGGCCAAGTAAATACCCTTTCCATGTGTGGTTTTTGCCAGCATTTGTTTGATTGTACCATTTTTCTTTTTACAAAGCCTGTACTTTGTAGGTGGTAGGCACTATGAAATTTGATCTTACTTCTTACAGCTTGGATTAAGTCTTGAACTGTTTGTGCTGTAAAATAAGTTCCATTGTATGCATAAATCAGTTCTGGAACCCCAAAGGCGGGAAAAGCATGATTCAATAGAGTTTTACACACAAATGTGGCATTTGCTGAGGATGTGGGATGAGTTTTTGTCCACTTTGTAAAGGTGTCAATCAACACCAAGCAATATTGTAGCTTTCCATTGCTCCTTGAGCATTATTTTGTAAACAAATGATGCACTTTTGGCATGTTTTTGTTACTTCTTTCAAAAACTAGGACAGTTTTCCAACATCCTCATCATTCATTGATTTCCCTCCTGTTGGCACATGATTGGCCATGTGCCACCAGGACAGCTCATTTATATAATGTGGGCGGCAGAGCAAATTTTCGTCAGGCAAGCCAAAAGTATATCTAATTATTTACACATGAAACAGGAGGAAGGTCCATATTATTTTGACAGTCTTTTAAAACATCAACATCAACATTATTAATAAGACAGACGGTTCCTAAAAGACCAATAGCAGCACAGTGAGCAGCGTTATCAGCCAAGCGATTACCGCAGCTAGACAAGTCAGTGCCATTAGTGTGGGCAGGGCAGTGAATAACTGCCACAGAACATGGTAGCATCAGAACATTACGTAGCTGCAATAATTGCTGTTGATGTTTTGCTGTTTTTTCTGTGGAGATGACAAACCCCCGCAGGTTCCAGGTAGCAGTGTGCAGGTGACATATGTTATAAGCATATTTACTGTCTGTACAGACAGTTACATTCAGGTTAGTAGCCCATGTAAGTGCTGCAATCAAATCCAATATTTCAGCCATTTCAGCTGATGCAGGTTGTGGAGTAGGATGATAGGGAGCATGATCTTATAATTCTTATTATTCCATGAATAATAAGAAAATGGTCTGTATTGCCCAGCATGTATTTGAGTCATAACTGCAGTCATATGTTTATCCTGGGCATCACAGAAAATGAAATGAAAGTGCTATCATAATTTAGCAAGGCTAACGCACATACTGTAGTTAGTATGTTTTTCAAATCATCAATAAACTCTTTATGTTCAGCCATCAGTTCTATGTTGGAGGCTGGTGTAACGTTTGAATTTTTCAAAATGTCATATAGTGTAGCAGTTATTTTATTTTTTTTTATTTTTTCCCTCTTTAGAAAGAAAATGACACTTCACTTATTTAGATGAAATCTATTTAGCTTGAAGAAATCATCTTTTAATTTATATTTAAAAAAATCTTTTAGAAAGGATAACCGTGGATAAAAGGATAAAACAAGTCATTATCATTTATTGACCATTTTTATGTATTACCTATTTTTCTGAGTATTGCTAATTATTTGCTAATTAATTTCTTTGATACCCCCTGTTTTGATACATGGAGACGCACATGCAGCAAAGTTACAGGGTATTTGCTTGATTCTTTTGCTGAAAGGAAGTGTGCTACCATTGTTAAAATGTGTGGGTAGCCCATTTCCTTCAAAAATAAGATTTCAATAATCATAGCTTCTTTTGTGACATCTCTTGAACTAGTTTACAAATTCCATTTAAGAAAAACAAAATAACTATCTGTGCATTTTTGATATGCTTCAGCATTGATAAATAAGATCAGTTTGTCCAGTTGAACACAGATGGGTTGAATTTGAAATATTGCGTCACACTCTTTCAGTCAAAGGAAAGGCGGACGTTTTGCCTAATTAGAATTTGATTTAATGTTTTTACAAGGAATGCCCCATTTCATACATTCCTCGGTAAATTATGGAGTGCAATGTAGTTCACCCTGACCCAGCTTGGCCACCGCCGAATCAGGAGAAGCACATTCCTCATTACTGTCACATTTCTGAAATATATTGTTGTCACACCATTATAAATGTATCCCACAGTGCAAAATCATATAAAATCATATAAACATCACATTTGTAAAGTCAGAGTCCTTTAAATCAGTGTAGTCATCTTTTTCCAAATATGGGCCTAATGTAATGTCAAGTTTGAATAATACATCTCTCCCGAGAAAATTTACAGGAGGGAAACAGGAGGGTGCCACAATCACTTCTGAAATGCATACTTTGCCTGTGGAGGAGTCTGTTAATGTAATTGGGCCATAAAGGCTCTCAGTTGTTGTTCCACCTCCTGCATTTTGAACTTTAATTGTTCTTCCAGTAAACTTAGCACCTGTGGGGATCTTGCGAACAGTAGTGCATGTGGCTCCTGTGTCACAAAGAAATTCAACCTTTTTTCCATTCACCAGTAACCATATTGTAGGGGCAGACAACGCACTGCTGTACATAGTCAGGTCCAAAGTCTCATTAGGCCTTGTTAACACTTCAGATAGTCTTTTCTGTTGGTCAAGTACTGTCTGTTTGTCCTCAGAAGAGAGTTCGTCACAGTCGGTTAGTCATGCTCTTCTGTCTAAAGGTCCTTGACCCCCTGAGGGTCCTTGTCTGTTTTCACTTCCATAGTCATTTAGTAGTAGATTAGTTTATTTGACAGGGACAGTGCAATAAACATAGACAATTAATCAAAGACAATCAATCTGATGTGTTGCACATAGAGTGTATAGCTATTAGCTAATTTGCAACTCTTGTCCCTGGATGGGCTTTAGAAAAAAGAATCAAGATAAAAAAATATACACAATAACCACATACATCAATGCAGAAAAATTATAAATACACAATTATAAATATTATAAATATTATAAATACACAAATATAACAGCCTGACTCACATTTAACATAAATATTATAAATATTATAAATACACAAATATAACAGCCTGACTCACATTTAACACATATAACATAACTCACATTTGCCTATTTCAGGCCTTCCTCCCTCCGTCACTCACTATAAACAAACACATTTATTCCTTCCCTTCATTCACTCTCACTTTGCAGACAATTAATTCATACATGAGTACATTCTTGTTTATTTTTCAGCCAGTTTTTAACATTTTTAGTGAATGTTTTAAAGTCCGTTATTATTTTAATTTCATTTGGCATTGTGTTCCAGATGTGACTGCCCTTTATAGAGAAAGCTGTTTGTCCAAATGTGGTTCTGCGGTGGAATATTTTACAGTTATTGTTAACAGAACTCCTGGTGGCTCTGCTGCTGTCCTGTCTTTGGACAAAACCAGCAAGTGGCTCGGGTGCTGATTTATGAAAACATTTGAACGTTAATTTCAGAAGACAGAGGTCAATGAAGCTCTCAAAACTCAATAGGTTGTATTTTTTTAAAACATTACAGTGATGCCACCTAATGGGCTTTTTGTCCAAGATTTTTAGGGTTTGATTATATAATGAACCTATATGTCTTATTGTGGAAGGGGCTGCTTGAGCCCAGACTGTCAAACAGTATGATATATGAGAAAAAACCATAGAATGCATATACAGTGCAGCTGCTTCGTAAGGTATGTAATATCTAATTAATTTAAAGCAGTTCAGATTTTTTTTTACTGTTTTTGAAATTTTCTTTATATGAAGATTAAATTTGAGTTGAGGATCTAGTACAATGCCAAGGTATTTGAATTCTGTAACTAAACTGATGTCATGATCATGTATATTAACTTTACAATGTTGCAGGTTACATTTTTTGATTGAAAAGCACATTGAGACTGTTTTCTGAAGGTTCAGCAATAGATGGTTCTTGAGGAGCCACTCTTGGACATCAACCATACTTGTAGACAGTACATCTGCAGCCTGTGCTGGAGTCTTGGCAGCTGTGTAAATAACTGCATCATCTGCATAAAGTTGGCATGTTGCAGCTGAGCAGTGTAACGGCAGGTCATTAATAAAAATGCTGAAAAGTAAAGGACCAAGAATGGACCCTTGTGGGATACCCATGCGGTTGTTTAAAAATGAGGATTTATCCTGGTGAACTTTTACACACTGTTCTCTATTCTGGAGATAAGATGCAAACCATTCTAATGTATTTGGGGAGAAGTTAAAAGATACCATTTTGGATAAAAGCAAACTGTGGTTTACAGTATCGAAAGCCTTTTTGAGATCTAGAAAAACAGCTCCTACCACATTACCCCTGTCCAAGGACTGTTTGACGTTTTCAATAAGGCAACAATTTGCTGTTTCTGTTGAGTATCCTGGTCTAAAACCAAATTGATGTGGATGAAGAAGTTGATTGTCTTGTAAGTAGTCTATCAGCTGTGTAGCTACAACTTTTTCAAGAACCTTAGATAGGACTGGTAAGATAGAGATTGGGCGGTAATTGCATATATCGTCTTTACTGCCTGATTTATGAACTGGTATGACGACAGCTTTTTTCCAGCCAGATGGAAATGTACTAGACCTAATGGAGAGATTAATGAGATGAGTCAGTGGTTTGATTAATATTTTGCTGTGCATTTTGAGAAAGGAGGTGCTCATATTGTAGATATCATTAGTTTTTGAGTTTGACAGTGTTTTAACAATACCAGCAATTAACTTCTCATTTACCTCATCGATGTGAAAAGTATCTGTTGGAAGTATGGAATTTGTGTTGTTGAGCACATTTGGCAGCACAAAAATTTTTGTTAAGTCTTCCACAGAGCCCACAAAGTGTGAATTAAATTCATTTGCCAAAGTAGCCTTGTCACTGACGGTCTTGCCATTGATTCTAAGTTCCTTTACCCCCTTCTGATCGTTTTTTTTATTAGTTAAGTTATTTAAATGCCTCCATAGGGAACTGTTGTTACCCTTTGCATGATCTATCAGTTTATTGTAATAAGATATTTTTGATTTTCGCAGCTCATGTACCACTTTATTTCTTAAACTTTTGTACACAAGGTGATCATTTTGTAGTTTGGAGGTTAGTGATGTTTTCAGTGCATAGTCTCGCCTCTTCATAAGTTTTCTTATTTCATTATTTAACCATGGTAGGCTAATCTTCTGTTGTCTACTTTTAATTTGCTTTGAAAATTTTTCTATAGACTTTGTGATTGTTGCAGTTATAAAATTACAACAATCATCTACTTCACATGTTGACATGAGCTGCTCCCAATTTTGATTCTCTAAGTAATGTTCAAACTCCTCATTTTTTGATTTGGGGATAATAAAATTTGATTTGTCAATATCGACTCCCCCAAAATACTGTAGTCGCTTTTTAGTAAGTTTCCTGACAGCAAGAACCATGTTATGATCTGAGAGACCAGTTACAAGATTATAGGTTCTGGTTATTCGTTCTGGTTTATTAGTAAATACCATGTCAATAAGTGTTCTGGATTGTTTGGTTATCCTGGTGGGTCCTTTGATGATTTGCTGGTAATTAAATTTAGTCATGAGGCTTTTCAGTTTTTGTTTGTCTTTTTTATCAGACCAGTTGATATTAAAGTCACCATGAATTATTGTTTCTCTGTTCTTCTCAAGTTGTTTAACCAGATCACTTAATTCATTATAAAAGGAAGAATTGTGTGATGGTGGGTTGTACAATACTGCAATGTTGAAATTCATTACCGGAGAGAGACATACATTAACAGCTAAACATTCAAGTGAAGTATTCAAATCAACCAGTTGACATTTATATTTGTCTTTGATGTAAATTAAAACACCTCCTCCCCTCCCTACCTGCCTGTCTTTTCTAAAACACTGGTAGCCCACAATATCGATCATATTAGTGTCTATGTTCCTGTGTAGCCAGCTTTCTGAGAGACAAAGGTAGTCCAGATTTGAGTCCAACAGCAACACCGAAATCTCATCTCTTTTGGGGATTATGCTCCGTATGTTTAAATGACCGCCGAGGATCCCCTTTGGTTTAGCCTTGGTGTCCCAAAGAACTCGTGCATGATTAACAGTTTGGAAAAATAAATGTTGTTTTTGCTTTTGTACAGCTCGGTTTTGTGCTAACCCAGTGGTCTGCTGTTTAATAGTGGCAGGTCCAGGGTTAAGGTGAATATCTCCTGCCAGAAGTAGCAGAACTAACAGAACTTTAATTGTATATCCTCTGCCATATTGTGATTTTTGCTTAACAGCCATGTTTGCCTTAATTTGGAAGTTTTTGCTCAGGCCTTTTAAAGACCACATAGAGTGTAGGGTGAGATGTCCAAGCCCAAATCCATACAGATAAAACTTCTTAACTTCACCTTTGGTTGAGTTTGTCGGAAAATCCTTCTTGTTGCAGGTCCAGACACACAAAGACAAAACGAAGAGGAAGTAGAGAAGTAGAGAAGGCTTATTAGTGGTGCCCATCAGCCCACTTTTTAATCCGGTGGCCGCCATCTTCAGTCTTTCTTGGAAAGAAGGAAAAAGAAAATCTGTGGATAGTAAAATAAATTCTGCTTATATCGCCAGAATCTGATCCGATCGTTACCTTCTCTGCCTTGCTGAAACCTGCCTCTCTGATCATTCTGAAATCTTCTTCTACCTCTACTTGGTCCCCTGCCTCCAAATCCACCTCTTTGGCCAAACCTGCAATCACGGGCCCAGTGACCAGGTTTGCCACAGTTAAAACAAACATCCTGATTTTTTAAACTCAGCCAGTGTACATGTTTTCAAATTAATGCAAGTTGACCTTACCATTGTGGACAGATCGGTAGGTAACGCTTCTAGAAAACTATATGGGTGATTCCATTTATTTGGGGTCCAGTGCACTATATCAGGGGTATCCGACTTTCAAGCGCTCTCTCTTTTTCTGTAATTTGCAGATGTTGGTTTCGTTTTTATAATATGCAAGGGAACATAAAAGAGTTTCAGACTTGCATTGCAATTTTTTAAAAAAATCATTGATTTTGCCGTTAGAATCGAAACTATTGGTCGTGTCCCCTCATTTTTCCCAGTTTTTGTCTGACATGACATTCGCATCAATTTCAAAGTACCTGAAAGGGATCTCTGAGTAACTCTTTCTACTCATTTATGCAAGAGATAACAGAGTTGTAATGCAAATTCAAAATAAAACATTCCCCAATGTGATCGTATCTATGGTTTTTGTACGGCGACCCCTGCAAATTTACTCGTACGACGTAAATTTTTGTGTCCCCGAATTTAAGCAGCAACATGCAAGTTATTTGGTAAAGTAACCAGAAAACAGGAAGTGCTGATGCTTTTCACTTTGCACCTTTCAAATCCCAAACCATACACGTAAAAAGGAGATCAGTCTTTGTGAAGCTCAGATGTAGAATATTTCAATAAAATCTCAAACATTTATGACACATCGAATATGGTGTCCTTTAAAAAATTTACGTCTTCGGTCTTGGTCGGCCGCGTGCAGCCCCGTCTGGCGAGGTGACCGCCCTGGGAAAGCCCTTTTATTTTCTCTACCCCGGATGTGCTCAACCCATGTGGAGAGGATTAACCGTGGCCACTTTATATTGAAGTTATCGAAGGTCCAAACTTCCGTGTCCCGCATTTACACCTTTTGTGATTTTACGTCTTATCCAACAAACAGGGAGAATTTGAAGGTATGTATACACATTATCACATCTTAATATGTCATGAAAATGTAGCTGTTGATGAGTTTTGATGCGTGAAAAATACCGGAAGTGTTGAAGTTGTTTCGTGTAAAACGTGTGCCATTGCAAAGTGCATTGGCACACGGGGAAACAAAAGCCCGAGTGTCCCATTTACGCCTTAACTTACAAGTAGTTAAAGTGAGCTCTCATCCTCAAGAGTTCCTGAACACGAATGCCGTTACGAAAATAGTTAATAGTTTCATAAACCTGACACAATTGGATCGTGATTAGTCAATTTCATGTGCAGATTTGATCAATTTTAAATTTTGCCACCAATGTCACACATTGGACCCCTAATAAATGGAAGCACCCATATTTAAACAAGTCCCTATAGGGCTCTTCTTCCATGGCAGCATTAGGCAGTCCCCCCAAAGTTTTCTTAAATTTTGTTATAAATCTGGCCCAAAATTCACCTAGATCTTCATCCTTTTTCCTATAAAGTGCATTATCATGTTTCAGTCAAAGAAAAAAGGTCAGTAATGCATCAAAATTGCTTTTAAAAATATGTAAACAGTTTATCACATACGCGACATTAATTAAAATCCTGCAGCATTAGACTGAAAAGGTAAAAACCCCAAACTTTGTAAAAATGCCCATATTTAGATTACTTTTCTTTCACATAGATCAACCACATACACACACACACACACAGAATTGTTATTATTTCCACAAGGTCGAAGAAGCTCCTTCCATTTTCTCTACATTGCCATAACACAAAACTAGTCGACTCCTTTTGCTCAAGGCCACTATTTTCAGATACTTGTAATCTTAAACCTTTCTCAGAAGGATAACAATTAGATAATCAATCCTTTTATGCCAAAAAATTACAACAGTTCAAAACCTGCTCCTTCCGCCTCCTCGGAGAACTCTCATCCCTTTTTTCCACGCTGGGGCAGATTACAGAAAGACAAAACAACCCAAACTGCCGCTGCCTCTAAGGCTCACACACACAAAGAATAGATAAAATAACTGTTTCTCATTGTCCATTTTAACGTTATCCGGTTCTGTTGCCATTTAATTCGACCATCCTTAAACATTATGGTCTAATATCTTATAACATAGAATAAAGTTATTATTATGATTTTATTTACTTCCTCCTTTTCCCAACCTCTTGGGCTTCTTTTAATAATTTGCTGTATGGACCCTCCTTAGGATCGCGGCATTGATAAGCTGGGGGAGGATTATCTTTTTCATTTAATAATGGTTCAATACTCGGTTGGTTTTGATATTTATCTTTTTTGTTTTCTGTTTTTCTTGCGCAATTACCCATTCTTTATTTAGTCAGGGACGTTGCAGTACGCCCACTACAACACTATTACTGCCCAATAGGTGGGCTCACCTTTTTGATGGAACTAGATGCTCACACGACCTTTAAAATGCACTCACCTTTTTGATGGAACTAGATGCTCACGCGTTAGGACTTCTGTAGTTTCCTACAGAATCATTACCTGGTATGATCAGATAGGAAAAATATAGGGCGCCGCCCCACACCACCATTACTAGGGAAAAAAAATAGGGCGCCGCCTTATATTACCATTACTAGTTAAAGCTTGACCTATCAGTCGATACGCAGCACCTTTACTTTTTTAAAACCTGACTCTTCAGCCGGAAAACAACACAATCCTTATTTCTTTGTTACTTCAGAAAATATTTCACTTACTTTATGACTCTACTAGCGAGGATGACCGTCACTAGACAGAGCCAGGATGTCAGTCTCCCCCCCGGCGTTCCCTGAAGGCGGGTTTCCAAAACTGACCGCTGGTCAGACCATGCATGGATTTGTCGACCCGGGGAAGACGTCTTCTCCTGGCTCGCCTAGCTGTCGGCCATCCGGGTCACGGCACCACATATGTCAGGAATCTAGGAACTCAAGAAAGTGATCGTATATTAGTTCGTTACCTCAATAAAGATTCAAGACACAAAATACTATTTCTCATGAGCTTTTCTTTACTTGCAAGCAAGGAGTACGAACCTGTTTACAGGAAGTCAGTACTGGAGGTAATCCTCACAGTTCAGACGTTTTATACACAGCAGTTGCATGATCAAACAGATATGCTGACATTGAAGAAAGAGGAACAATTTCATTTTATCAGAGTGCGCCCTGTGCTCTAAGGAGTAACATTTTATCAGAGTGCGCCCTGTGGTCTAAGGAGTAACAGTTTCTAAGGCAGGTGCAGGCCAGGACATCATGTGCTTTACGATAAATCTACCATGAAAGGAGAACTAGAATTTCAACATAATTAAAAATATAAAAAACAATTTTAGTCTTCATGCATCATGTAAAAAACCTTTAATACACAGACAGTTTTAGTATTTTTCAGCAAATAGTTACATATACACTTCATTGAATTATATAAAATGATAATATGTATACACATATGTACGATTTTCTGACAGTGGTCAAAGCTCAGAAGTTGTCCTTTGCTTTGTTGGGGATTCGAAAATGCTATTGCTTCTGTTTACTAAACACGGGGAGGAACATCACCTTCTTTACTGTATATACAGATAGGTCTGTAACATTAATTACTAACACAATAATTCATATGATAAGAAAACATGGATACGATAAGTTTTCTAGCCTCGATATTTTGTGTCTTTGTTTACATAATCTACCAGCATTTCAGCTGGTTGTGCTGCCTCTGTACCTCTCCTGTCAGTCAGTACACTTCCCGTGGGAGACGGGGATTATGCTCGCACAGTGAGGAAAGCCAGAAAAAGTGGTCATGAGGAGGCCACTAAAAAAGTGAACGACTGGGCCGGCAGAGTAAACAACTGTGGCCAACACAAGGAGGGTCCGGGGGAGTCGGTTCTAAGCAGGGGCTGACAGCACTCAATGCCACTACATAGGAGCTGTTCACTGTAATTTCATTTTTCTTTTTCTTCCAACAGGACCGAAACTGTATAAGGAGCCCAGCGCCAAATCCAACAAACACATCATCCAGAATGCATTGGCTCACTGCTGCTTGGCTGGAAAAGTCAATGAAGGGCAGAAAAACGAGATACTTGATGTATGTGCTGTATGTTTGTATCTACTAAATCTATTTCTTCCTGCATATTTAAGTAAATTGTTTCTTTGTGTATGTGTGTGATCTGCTTCAGGAAATGGAGAAATCGGAAGTCAATAACTTCTTGGTTTTGTTCCGGGACACCAGATGCCAATTCAGGTCTGTTTACACCTACTGCCCCAAGACTGAGGAGATCACCAAACTGGCTGGCATTGGCCCAAAAAGTATCAAAACCAAGATGATCGAGGCCCTGTACAAGTACAACTTGGCCAGGAAGCAGTTTAGTCAGATCCCAGCCAAAACCATGTCTGCCAGTGTGGACGCCATCACCATCGCCAGCCATCTGTGGCAGACCAAAAAACAGGGGACGCCCAAAAAACACGCTAAATAGTCACAGATGGTCAAGCAGCAGCAGCAGCAGCAGCAGCATTTAGACTTTGTGGGTTTTACTTTTTAATTAAAGATATACAGATTTCCACCATTTAAAAATCACAACTAGAATGTAGATCACAAGCGGGCCTCAGCTATATTGCAACAAATACAGAGCTGGTTGTGAAGTTGATTGTAACTTCATAGGTCTAAAGGTGTGTACCTGTCAGCATGTGTATCAATAATATCATGTGCCAGAAAAGAGAAGAAAACAATAGGCAAACCAATGCCTTACGGAGTTAAACCACTGAAGCACTGAATGTCATGCCTCCCACCGAGGCTGTTTAGTTTCTCTAAAAGCCCTTTTCCTCTAGTACCTCTTTGGCCCTGTTCAGTTTGGTTTGTTGCGCTAAATTGCATAAAATACACAGGTCTGCTTCTGATTCATATTCTGAAACATTTGTCGTAACACCGTGGGGTCAATAACAGGGGGCTGTCTGATAGCTCTGACTTCTGTTGCAGCATTGGCTTGAAAACTGTAATCTGGAGCATTTTCCTGCTCATCATCAGCCTCTCTTCCATATTCTTCATCCATTGGCAAGTTTACCAATTCAGATTCAGGTGCAAGATTACACCATTCATCCAGTACTCCTCTGTTCTCGTCATATTCATCCACAGCCTTCTAATTTGTAATTATACACTGCTGGTTGCACAATGCTCATTTGCACACTGTACATAAGTCTATGCCATCTCAGGTTCACATCACAATGCTCAGGTTCACATCATCTCTGATGTCAATACGCCACTACGGTATCACTTTAGTCATCCAGTGAATTTTCAGTTTCATTCATTTACTGCATAACTGTGTGTTGGTGTGTGTGTTATTAGCATCCATTAGTATTAGGACTGAGTTACTGTATGAAGACAGACAGGGGAAGAGGTGATAGACCGCAGTCTATCACTCTACAAGATGTGTAGAGTGATGATATAGAGTGGGGTGATGATGTGGAGCGAAGTACGAGGGGACGAGGAGGAGTGATGTCTGGAGATGGAGTTGAGGTTCGAATGGACACAGCAATGATGATAGAAGGACTACAGCTCCTGACCAGATAGAGTGATGATATGGAGTGAAGTACCTGGCGGTAATGCACCTGTAAGCTGGTTGCCAACCACCAATCAAATCTAAAAGAAGAAGAAGAGTTACTGTATTAGTGTGTCATGACCTATTAGAATTGTTGTTTCTGTACCTTTTACCTTGGCATTCGTTTGGAAAGCAAAGTAAGTATTTCATTGCTCAGGAAATGCAGCATTTCTTAACTGTGCACATGATAATAAAGCCTTTGAATCTTTGAATCAATTTCATCACTATTTTTCTCATATTTCTTTTGACAATACATCTCACATATTCGGGATGGACAGAACCTGGGAGTCAAACACAGCCAGAAGTGTAAGATAAGATAAGATAAGATAAGCCTTTATTAGTCCCACAATGGGGAAATTCCAGGATTGCAACAGCACAGAGATAGCAACACTCAGAGCAACAATCAGAAGGCAAGAAAAAAAAAAAAAGCAAGAGCAGCTAATATACATATGTACATATTACTATAAATATATATATATATACACAGACACACAGTGCAGAGCATTGTAGCTGGATGGAATAAATATATGAGTATATAAACACACAGTGCAGAGCATTGTAGCTAGATGGAATAAATATGTAGATATATAAACGCCCACAGTACGGAGCACTGCAGCTAGGTGGAATAAATATGTAAATATATAAACACACACAGTGCGGAGCATTGTAGCTAGATGGAATGTAGAAGGACTGATTTGTAGGTAGTGATGGTCTTTTTAGTTCATGATCTGAACGGTGAGGAAGCGTCATGTATTCTCTGCCGTTTTAAGGCAGAAATGATAAACCCACTCACAGGAGGACATTGTGTGTATTTTATTATGCAAAAAGTGATATAACAGTTCAGTCAAACAATAACTGGTTGCACAGGATGAACAGCGAAAATCTCCAGGACACTCTACAGCACATAAGTGAGTAAACACAGAGAGAGAATGTTCCAACACGCAGGCAGACAGAACTGCAGTGGGGAAACAAACGAGATAGCCCAGGGAAAGAACCTCCAGATGGGACTGGATGGCAGGGGCGAAGCAAATTGTAGTCACAAGGCTGGAGCAGTCCCAAGACAGTCCGAGAACGATCCACGGTGCGGGAAACAACAGACAGTAGGTTTAAACACACAGTTCAAACAGCAATCACCCGACAATTCACTCAAGCAGGAAAAGGGCTTAAATAATGCCAACCATAATGACGGAAGTGAATGCCGGAGCGTGAGTGCGTGGGCTGAACTGAGTGGAAACAGATGCGTGAGTGAATGTGAATGGGGATGAGTGTGTGTGTGTAGTGAGTGAGTGCAAAAGTGCTGAGTGAATGCAGGTGTGGACAATTGCATATGTGTGTATGTGTGGAGAGAGTGCAACGGTAATGACAATCAGCTGATAGAAGCTGGGAGGAGAGGGAGCATGGCTGTCCGCTGTCAGACGGCAAGTAAGGAACCCAAAATAAGCTGGAGACTAGACAGCCACCATGCCATGAAAATGGGCTGGAAATCCCATGACAGAAATTCTATGTTCATGACAGAGGCCCCCCCCCCCGCCTCCCAAGGGGTGGAGACCAGACACCCCAGCATACCAACAAAACAAAACACAAAAACAAAAAAGACAACACACACACACACACACACACACACACACACACTTGGGGAACTGCCACAACCAACCCAGGCAGGAGGTGGGGGAAACAGGTCAGGAGTGAATTAATCAGTACATAGCAAGAATATACAAGTGAAAACACAGTGAATCACCCCCAAAACCTAGAGCAGTGCCCTCCCAAGTCCCAATAGTCAAAGAGTTCCGGGGGCCAACCAAAGCCCCAGGCCCAAGGGGCGGCGAAGGAAGGTTGATCAGGCAGTTAGTCCAAATTCAGGATTAGCTGGACCGCCCAGTCAACCGGGACAGGTGGCCGGCCAGGACAATTTGGCCACCTAACCTCACGGCCCAATTCACCGGGTGGACGGCCCAGGCTTTTGAGCCACCAGCTCGAGAGGCGGCCCGCAAGGCAGCCTCCCCACAGGAAAACCCAGCGCAGGAAGGGGAAGCCAGGAAAGGGAAGCCCCAGCATCGTCGGACAGTGACAAGGGACGAACCACCCCGCCCCCGCCATGGCCCCGAGCTGGGGGACAGTTGCACCCGCAGTGGTCCCGGTCCGGGACAAAGCTGCACCTGCGGTGAGACCCGGCTGGGTCATAGTTGCACCCACAGTGGGCTCCAGGCTGGAGCCTCATTGCACCCATGGTGGACCCCAACTGGGTCATTGTTGCACCCGCGGTGGACTCTGGCTGGAGCATCGTTGCACCCGCGGTGGACCCCAACTGGGCCACAGCTGCAACCGCGGTGGTCCCAGCATGGGACTCGGCTGCACCCGCGGTGGTCCTGGCCTGGGACTCGGCTGCACCTGTGGTGGTCCCAGTCAGGGACCTCATTGCTCCCACGGTGACCTCCCCAGCGAGGGAAGCAGGGGTCTCCGCAACCTTGGGCGACGAACCTGGGTCTTTGGCAGCCTCAGATGGTATTGACCGCTCTCCAGCGACCCTAGGAGGAAGGTCAGACACGGTGGAAAGAGGTATAAGGTCAGGGTTGCCAGCAGTGGCAGGGCCCAGCGAGGTGAGCCCGGGTGCAGTGGCTAGCTGCCCCTGGCTCTCCTCACCAAGAGTCAGACAAGATTGCTCAGAAACCGGCGGGAGAGAAATTAAAGAGCGCACTTGCGTGAACTCGGGCTCCACCACCGTCCAGGACTCCCAACGATCCAGGTCGCAGCAGCTCTTCAGGCTGGGGAGGCGCTGCACCCACAGAGGTTTTGGGTTGAGGTGGACCCCCCGCGTCGACCTCCACTGGGGAAGCTGGACTTCCGTCATCACCAGTAGGTTGGACCGGCTCCACGGATACTCCTGGCGATGGTGGATCCTCTTCGGCGACCCTAGGTGAAGGCTCAGGAGAGACTGGAGAGGAAAATGGTTAGGATCGCCGGCAGCGGCGGAGCGCAGCAAGGCGAGCGGCCGCTGCATCTGGCTGTCCTCACCAAGAGCCAGGCAAGATTGCTCTAGAACGGGCAGGAAAAAAACCAAAAGAGAGCACTTGCCTGCACTCAAACTCCCACCGCCGTCCAGGACTCTGTCGATCCGGATGACGACGTCTTGGACCTGGTCTGCTGGAGGTCCCACTCAGGTGCTGACTCTGCTGCGGCGGCCTCCGCAGCAGGCATGATGGTAATGGCAGTCTCGGTGCCCCCAGGCAAATCCCCCCACGCTGGCAGTTTCTCCAGCGTGACAGCGTGGGGGTCCACTCCGTGTTGCCTCTGGTCTAAGATCATCCAGGGCCACGAGCTCCTCCACTGTCCGGCGGCTTGGTTTGGGCGGGCACTTGGGAAGATAGGGAGGAGACACAGAGAAGATCGGTAAGTTTTTGGCAACAGCAGCAGGGGGAGAGCACTAAGGTGACTGCCTTCCCTGATGCTCTCTCCTGGGAGACAGACAAGGTTCATCATTATTATACAATGGAATGAAAAATCACTTGCCTGACCTCCTGGGTCTGGATATTATCTGCTGCTGGTGGCGAGCTGCCATCCTCCTCTGCATCGATGACTGTAATGGGCCCTTCAGAGGACAGGCTCAGACGACGCAGCAGTGGGAGTGTCTGAAGAACCCTCAGTAGATCTCGCGGCAGCAGGAGGAGACGTTTCGGTGACCTGGGCTGCAGTCAGGGCTGAGAGGGCACAGTCTGGCAGAACAGCTGGCATGGGGATAGGCTCTGCCGCAGGAATTGTCAAGGATGACATCTGGTCCATGGCCATCAATGAAGAGGAGGGCTTCTTCCGACGTTTCGACGAAGGATGGTTCTTTCGCCATGAAGTTGGCTCCTAAAGCGTCCAGTTACTCCCTCCTGGGACCAGCGAGGAATCAGAGGAAACAGAGACAAAGGATTGAGGAGCAGTGACAGCAGCTGACGGGAGAGCCCCAGTGGACTGCAAAATCTGGAGCTCCTCCACAGGAATCTGGCATATTACATCAGGTGATAGGGCAAGTGATTGTAGTAGCAATCTTCTTCTGCTTCTGCTCTTCAGAGAGAACAGTCGCTTTTTCCTTTGCTCCCTCTTTCACCCTCCTTCCCTCCCTAACTGAGAATCCCAGCTTGCTGTCTTGTCTGCGTCACTGTTCTTCTGGCTGAATCTTGATCCAAACGACAAAAATGGATTTGGTGAGCGGCTTTAATAAAATTAACAACATTTTACATAAATTCGGGCTAGGGGGAGCCCCTATGGAGAGACCCATGAATTGGAACGCATGTGTCTGCATGATTCGACTGATGATGTGGAAAACATCTATCTGGTTTGGCTTTACGATCACAGGATTTTCTGCTGATTGGCTCTGGAGTTTTCCTGGTGTATCGAAAATTTAACTGGAAGAGCTAATCAAAAGCGGTCCCGGCATAGCTGCTTCTTCAACAATTCGACCAGACGGGGGAGTGCACTAACTAACGGCAATGACTAACATGGAAATTACCATCTGGCATGCATTGTAGAGGGATGGACTCTACCGGACATGTTTACCCATGTTTTAGAAGGGAAACATCTGGAGTCGTTTTTGGTGCCTCCAAGGAATGGATTTAAAGCCTATGTATGGAAATTATGAACACAGGATTGCAAGAGATGAAAAAATTCTATGCTCTGAGTGATCTGTGTCTATCAGACCTTGAATTCGGCGCCCTGTTGACTATTTTCCTCCTGGATTAAGACAAAACAGAAGATTGTGCTTCTCTTCATAAACATTCTGGGTGCTGCATCTGAACTCTCAAGGACATGTGACTGGCTCAGGAAATTTCCATCTGCCATGCCTCAAGGACATGCTTCCGAGTTTCAGACACTAAGACATAACATCTCGGCTGGGAGAGATTTTGTTGCCTCCAGTAACTGATAAACACCCACCTGCATTCAACATACACGAACACACTGATTCATATATACTGAATTACACCCATCCATTCACTGATCCTCTCTGACTTTTGGTCTTTTGGTTTTTTGTGGTCGATTGTTGCTCTGTGCTATTGAGAGATTTTTTTTCATTGTAATAATCTGCTTAAATATTCATAAGCTGTATTCTGATAACGAAGTTTTTTTCTCTCCTCCCCCATTGTGTCGCTCCCTCCCCTCCCCTCCCTTTCTTATCTATCTCTGTTTGATGAGGCGCCTATTATGGCTGCCGTGTCGTTGTGTCACGCTTGCACGCGCACCAATGTTGAGTCAAATTCCTCGTGTGTTTTTTACATGCTTGGCAATAAAGTTTATTCTGATTCTGATTCTGAGCACTTGCCTGAATTCCTGGCTGGTGATGATGTCAGCTGCTGTCTCGGCATCTTGCTCCTTCTCCCCGGGAGTAGGATGACGAGTCTGATGGGGAGAAGAGGACACCGGCCTGGGAAGCGTGTGCTGGGCATTCAGCCTTCGGGAGTGCTTCTTAGGCTGCCTTGGTGGTGCTGCGGTGGACCCTCTCACTGCTTCCTCGAAGCACTGTCAGGATTCACAAATTTGGGTGAGCAGCGGCACCAGCCCTGAATACTTCCAAAGGCTGGGACACGTCTGCATCACCCCGACAGCTACAGTATATCCAGCAAATAAAAATTTATCTCCAGGAAGTGGGTGGCACGAGCCCAGGAAGCGAAGTCCACCGCATGCTCGGCCGCTGCGCACTCCTCCAGGTTTAGTCCAAAAACTGACAAGTCTATGCTGGAGGGCTACTGAACGGGAGAGGGAAAACACAAAAGGTGAAAAAGCACACACACGTCTCCGCTGGGTTTTTAACTAGTCGGGTCATTCTGTCATGTATTCTCTGCCGTTTTAAGGCAAAAATGATAAACCCACCCAATGCAGGTGTGGACAATTGCATGTGTGTGTATGTGTGGAGAGAGTGCAACGGTAATGACAATCAGTTGATAGCATCAGTTGATGCTAACCCAGAGTAACTGCAGCAGTGAGAAGGTATTCTTTACATCTGGCCATCTGGAGCTGAGGAGAGAAGGATTTAAAAGGAGGACGAACCAACCGAGGCGGCGATTGGGAGCTCGGGCGCGGCGTTGGTGAGAGACGAGGGCCACCTGGATCCAGCAGGATAGTGGCCTGAACCGGTGCCCAATTGCGAGGCCCAGCCGAGGAACTACCAGACTGACGGCGGTCGGTGACGGGGCCTAGAGGGGGCCTAGAGGAGAAGCCACCCAGCCGGACGACAGCGAGCAACGGTGATCGGCCACCGATCGGCGGAGGTGATCGGTGGATTAGAGCTGCGCCGGCGGAGTGCGACACAACTGACGGGGACGGGGCCCAGCGGAGGAGCCGCCTAGCCAGACGGCGACGAGTGGCTGTGATCGGTGGATTCCGGCTGCGCCGGCGGTGCACGACATAACTGGCCAGGTAGACGGAGGCAGGCGCCGGCGATAGACGGCGGTGATCTGCGGAGCTGAGCAGCGTCACTCGGCGGAGAAGCTGCGCAGGAGCGGCGGGTCCAGTAGCGACCGAGCTAGTTGAGGCCTAGCTGGATTCTCTGCTTATTTCTATCCACAGGTCAGTAAAATGCCACCCAAAAAAGAGGAAATGGAAGAAATTAAAAAAACTCTGAACTTTTGTGTTAGAAGAACTGGCCAAAGTGACTAGCCAGCAGGACAAAATATTAGACCTAATACAGGAGGTACAAGCCCTACATTCAATAATAAAAGAAAAAGACAAAAAAATTATGGACCTGGAGCAACACGGGCGTCTTTTGGAGCAACGCGTCGAGGATCTTGAACAAGGTTCTCGCATTGATGACATAGTTATAAGTGGACTAGACATCAGATATCAGTCCTACGCCCATGCCGCTACAGGACTGAGTGGTGAACATGCTTCCATAAGTGAATCAATGTCCTTAGAAAACCAAGTGCTTCAGTTCCTTAATGATAAAGACATTAAGGTAGAAGCCAATGCGATCTCAGCCTGTTATGCTTTACCGAAGAAAGATAACAAAACAAAGAAATCAATTGTGATGCGCTTTGTGAACAGAAGGGTGAAAAATGACATACTGAGGCAGGCCAAAAAACTAAAGGAAACTCAAGTTTACCTAAATGAACACCTGACAAAAAAAAAACGCTGAATTAGCACGGCAGGCACGGATGCTAAAGAAACATAATAAGATACAGACAACCTGGACAAGAAATTGTAGAATTTGGATTAAACTAAATGGAACACCTGAGCAAGCAAAAAGTATAATGATCAGAGATGCTACTGACTTAGATAAATACAGATGAACACTGACTATGAAACACAGTGAGGAAACTCAAACTCTAAAAATATGCCACTATGCTGAACATAAACCACAAGAGATGGAGAATGATATTGATCCTGATAACCACTTTTTCAATAATATTCATAACCACTGTGAATATTACACTGAAAAGCAATTCAAAAGTCAAGTGCAATTAGATGGTAAACTGTCAATAATACACTTCAATAGCAGAAGTCTTAACAAAAACCTCTCACAGATTCAGGACTATTTAAAACAGCTAAACAGAAAATTCACAGCTATAGGCACAGCTTCAGGAAGAAGATGGAGGACAAGCTGCAACAGAGCGACATCAGCGGGGTCTGGAGAAACCTCAAAACCATCTCGGGGCTCCAGAATACCTCCCCCCAGGCCACGGGGGGCAGGGAGTGGGCGAACAACCTGAATCTGTTTTTCAATAGATTTGACCAACCGCCCTCCCCCCCTGTCTGCACAACAACCACTGCTGCCTCTAAGAAATCAAGTCCTGCTACCCACTCCCCACTCCACCGACACCCCCCCCCCCCACTCCCAACACACAGCCCCCCATCCTGACCCTGACCAAGACCCAGGTGAGGACGGAGCTGAGGAAGATCAAGGCGAGGAAGGCGTCGGGACCGGACGGCATCAGCGCAAAGCTCCTCAAGTCCTGTGCAGACCAGCTGTGTGGGATTGTGACGTATATCTTCAACATGAGCCTGAAACTGGGGAGGGTACCACAGCTGTGGAAAACATCTTGTGTGGTACCTGTACCAAAAACTTCCCACCCCAAAGACCTGAACAGCTTCAGACCGGTGGCCTTGACGTCCCACTTGATGAAGACCCTGGAGAGACTGCTCCTTGCTCATCTCCGCCCCCTGGTGGAACCAGCGATGGATCCACTCCAGTTCGCCTACCAGCATGGCATTGGGGTGGAGGATGCGGTGATCTTCCTCCTTCACCGTTCTCTGTCCCACCTGGAGAAGCCCGGGAATATGGTGAGGATCATGTTCTTTAACTTCTCCAGTGCTTTCAACACCATCCAACCGATGATCCTGAAGGACAAGCTGCTGCGCGCAGGGGTGGACCAGCACCTGTCATCATGGATCCTGGACTACCTCACGAACCGGCCTCAGTTTGTGAGAACCCGGGACTGTGTTTCCGACACGATCATCAGTAGCACGGGGGCCCCCCAGGGAACGGTGCTGGCTCCCTTCCTGTTCACTCTTTATACTGCGGACTTCTCACACAACACAACACATTGCCATCTACAGAAGTTCTCTGATGACTCTGCGATCGTTGGTCTCATCTCCAGCGGAGATGAAGCTGAGTACAGAGGGCTTATCCAGGACTTTGTGGACTGGTGCCATCGGAACTGCCTCCAGATCAACGCGAGGAAAACTAAGGAGCTGGTGGTGGACTGCCGCAGGCATGGACAGCCCCTCACAGCACCAGTAAATATACAGGGAACAGACATCGAGATGGTGACATCCTACAAGTACCTGGGTATTCATCTGAACAATAAACTAGACTGGTCACACAATACTGACGCACTCTACAAGAAGGGACAGCGCAGGCTGTTCCTGCTGAGGAGACTCAGGTCTTTTGGTGTACAAGGGGCGCTGCTGAAGTCACTCTATGACACGGTGGTGGCATCAGCCATCACTTTTGGAGTGGTCTGCTGGGGCAGTGGCATCACTGCAGCCGATAGGAAGAGACTGAACAAACTGATTAAGAAAGCTAGCTCTGTCCTGGGGCAACGCCTTGATCCGATGGAGGAGATAGGAGAGAGAAGGACGGTGGCTAAACTGTCATCTCTGCTGGAGTCCGAGTTCCACCCTATGCAGGACATACTGGATGCACTGAGGAGCTCATTTAGCAGCAGACTACATCATCCCAGGTGCACAACCGAGAGGTTTCGTAGGTCCTTCCTACCAACGGCTGTCAGACTGTACAACCTAAGCAGGGCTGCTTGCAGAGATAGCAAAAAGACGTAACAAACTAATAGTTTTTTTTGAATGCAAAAGATGCAATAGACTTACACAATGGTCCTCTCCGGCATACAACTAGGAACATACCGGTCGCTATGGAGGGTGAGAATATGTATGGGCACATAATCATACCATGTAGGATAACTAAATAGACGGTTATGCTGTTTCATCCCACCTAGCAACAATGCTCTGCACTGTGTGTGTTTATATATTTACATATTTATTCCATCTAGCTACAATGCTCTGCACTGGGTGTGTTTATATTTATATATCTATATATTTATTCCATCTAGCTACAATGCTCAGCACTGGGTGTGTTTATATTTATATATCTATATATTTATTCCATCTAGCTACATTGCTCCGCACTGTGTGTGTTTATATACTTGCATATTTATTCCACCTAGCTGCAATGCTCCGTACTGTGGGTGTTTATATATTTACATATTTATTCCATCTAGCTACAATGCTCTGCACTGTGTGTTCATATATTCATATATTTATTCCATCCAGCTACAATGCTCTGCACTGTGTGTCTGTGTGTGTGTGTGTGTATATATATATTTTATAGTAATATGTACATATGTATATTAGCTGCTCTTGCTTGCTTGTTTTTTTGTTTTTTTTTTGTTTTTTTTGTTTTTTTCTTGCCTTCTGATTGTTGCTCTGAGTGTTGCTATCCCTGTGCTGTTGCAATCCTGGAATTTCCCCGTTGTGGGACTAATAAAGGCTTATCTTATCTTATCTTATCTTATAGCAGTCTCTGAAACCTGGCTTAATGCAGACCAGGCTCCCCTGATGGCAATAGAGGGATATCAGATGTTTAACATTAACAGATCTCAAAAAAAGGGTGGTGGTGTTGCACTGTATATTGATGACCTATATAGATGTAAGCTTGTAAATGAAATGTCCTCAGCACTACCAGGGATTCTGGAATGTGTTACTGTTGAGATTGACCTAGACAAAACAAAAAATCTAATTATAAGCTGCATATACAGAACGCCGGGAACTTGCATTGAGACATTCAGAGATAAATTAGTCGAGCTGTACAATAATATTACTAGTAAGAAAATGGTAGCAATTTGTGGAGATTTCAATATTGATCTACTTAATCCACATCAACAAAATGTAGTCACAGAGTTCATGAACTCTTATGTACAGCATGAGTCTATATCCCACAATAACACATCCCAGTAGAATCACAGCTCACTCTGCTACTTATTGACAACCTGTTTGTCAATGTTCTCGACAAGAAAATAGAAAGTGGATTATTGATAAATGATATAAGCGATCACTTGCCAATCTTTGCACTTATCCATGGCCACACGGGGCCCAACCCAGAAAAAATCTCAAAATCGTTCAGACACAAATCACCAAACGCAATCAGTTCTTTTAAAGAGGACTTGCTGAAGCAAGACTGGACAGAAGTCTATGTATCAGATGTAAATGAAGCCTATGACACATTTATAAACATTGTAACCACTCTTTATGAAAAAAACTGCCCATTAGTTAAAAAAAAGCTTAAACACAAATTTACTGACAAACCATGGCTAACCAAAGGACTACAAAAGGCGTGTAAAAAGAAAAATTTATTATATAAAGCTTTCATAAAGAAAAGGACAAAAGAAGCAGAGCAGCGGTATAAAACATACAAAAATAAGTTAACATATATAATAAGACGTAGTAAAAGAGACTATTACAGTAAAGAACTGGAAAAAAACAAAGACAATATTAAAAATACATGGACAATAATCAACAGTATCCTTGGAAATAAAAGCAGAAATACCAGCTACCCAACTAACATTCCAAAAAATAATAAATCGACTCCGAATGTGAATATAGCTTCACCTGCAGATGAATTTAATAAGTTTTTTGTTAACATTGGACCTAAACTGGCCCGAGAAATACCCACTACGGTGCCAACAGGTGATTCAATATACAATAACACTGCTGTAAAAGACACCATCTTCATAAAGAACACAGACGAAAGAGAGGTCATTGAAATTGTTAAATCGTTCAAAAGTAAAACATCTGACTGCGATGGTATTGATATGCTACTAGTCAAAACTGTTATCGAATGCATAGTGAAACCACTGACGTATATCTGTAACCTGTCTCTCCAATCAGGTATATTTCCCAATGCAATGAAAATAGCTAAAGTAATTCCGATTTACAAGACAGGCAACAGAGGGGAACTCTCCAACTACAGACCAATTTCACTATTACCGCAATTTTCCAAGATACTTGAAAAAATATTCTATGAGAGAATTGACAACTTCATACTGAAGAATGATTTATTGTGTGAGCAGCAATATGGGTTCAGACACAAAAGGACAACAGCATACAGTATGCCTTAATGGAATTTACAGAAAAAATATCAACAGCCATTGAAAATAAAGAGTATTCAGTTGGAGTATTCCTGGATCTTAAAAAAGCATTTGATACAGTAGATCACAATCTATTATTAAAGAAACTACAAAATTGTGGTATTAGAGGGATAGCACTGTCCTGGTTAAGAAGTTACTTAAAGAATAGATATCAGTTTGTATGTGTTAACAACAAAAACTCAGAGCTACTGAAGGTCACCTGTGGAGTCCCACAGGGTTCAGTTTTGGGACCATTATTATTCAATATGTATATAAATGATATATGTAAAGTTTCAGAAAAAATGGACTTAATATTGTTTGCTGATGACACTAACCTGCTATGCAGTGGAAACAATTTGGAACAACTTCTGGATACACTCGGAAAGGAATTAGGAAAGCTGAAAATGTGGTTTGATTCAAACAAATTAACGCTCAATTTAAGCAAGACAAAATTTATAGTCTTTAACAACCATCACAACTACCCAGTACCCAAACTCAGTGTAAATGGTGTAGAGATTGAAAGGGTATCCGAAACTAAATTCCTTGGAGTAATAATTGATAACAAACTGTGTTGGAAGCCACATATTAATTATATAAAAGGTAAAGTATCCAAATCAATTGCAATATTGCACAGAGTGAAAAATTTGCTGAATCAACCCACACTATACACCTTGTATCATTCATTAATACTCCCATACATGACATATTGTAATGAAGTATGGGGAAATACATATAAAACAAACATATATCCACTCTTTATGCTTCAAAAGAGAGCTATTAGAATAATCAACAAAGCAGCTTACAGGGAACCAACAAACCCACTTTTTCTTAAACAAAAAACTCTCAAGTTGAAAGATCTGATCGACTTTAAAACCGCAATAATAATGTTCAAAGTGAAGAATCTATCACTGCCCGCAAATATCCAAAAGTTGTTCCAAACAAGGGAGAAACGATATCACTTCAGAGGAACATGTATATTTCAAAAGCCTACAGTGAGAACAACCACCAAGCAACACTGTATTTCAGTGCAAGGTGTCAGATTATGGAACGGTTTTGGACCTGAATTAAAATCATGTACAAAGCTTGGACAATTTAAACAAAAACTAAAGGAAGAAATACTCCAAACATATTTACAAAACGACATGTAAACTCACATAAGGATTGACATTTCCAGCCTGTGTTGTGTTATAGCTTAGTTTTTCTTTTTTCTCTGTGACACTATGTCTTAGATTTGTTTTTGAATAGTAACCGCTTAACTTAGACTAGCTCAGTTTTCTTTTTCTCTCAGTCATATTTTGTCTTAGCCTTGTTTTAAATTGTAATCGCTCTTGTCTTGTTTTCTCTTTTTTCTCCTTTGAATTCTTGGATGGAATATGGGTGGGCAATATAAGCTGCGGCTTCAGCCATCACCCATTTCGGATAACTCACGTGGAATTGTATAGTAGAAGGAGTCTTTGTCTAATTTGACCTTGTTGTTATATTATACAGTTTCTTTTAACCTGTAATGTACTATCCGAAATAAACAAATTCATTCATTCATTCAATTCATTCATTCATTCAAGCTGAGAGGAGAGTGGGTGTGGCTGTCAGCTGTCAGAAGGCAAGTAAGGAACCCAAAATAAGCTGGAGACTAGACAGCCTCCGTGCCATGAAACTGGGCTGGAAATCCACCCCAGTTCATGACAGGAAGGTACAGTCTTAATAATCTACCATAAAACTGCTCTGGTTTTTTTTCTTCTGAGCAACGATGAAATCGGATTATAGCAGGCTTATCGTTTTTCCTCTTTCGAAAAGTGGTTCCACATTTTTACTCTTTTTTTGATTTCCATACACAAATCTGCAAGTTGCAGCAACATCAGCCAAGCACATAGCCTCATAGTCTGGTGTTTCAGGTCTCGCTTTATATTTGTCAGTCAAAGATGTCATCCACACGAGTAGAGTCGTCCATTGTGTTCTCCAGAAAAGACATCAGCAGACTCATTCTGAGAGGATTCTCATCAGTGGGAATGAACACTACGCTGCGTGAACTCTTTTACAAGTGTAAACCAGTGGCCCGGGCAACACATTCCTGACAGCTGACCTCATGTTTTTTAGAATATGCCTGCATGATTGCCTTCATCTCATAAGACTCATTAACATTATCCATGTTGGAATTATCAATGACTGTTTTAAGATATTAAGAGTGTCCAGCTTCCTTTTTTGTCAAATAATGACCAAGATACATCACAACAGAATGTGCATTCAATATGTTGTCATATTGATAGAAAGATCAGCTCAGGTGCAGGGAACCACACCAGAAAAATACGACACAGAGAATGTCATGAGTCTGACCTCAAATTTTCCTTCTGAGCTCAGACTCAATTTATTTCTGAGTTTTGTATGTGTCATTATTTTGTTGTCAGTTTTTCTGTATATATTTTGTTTTTTTGTTCCTTTTGAGCCCTCCTCTCTCAGACACTCCCACTTGCTATTCACAGTCTGTTTTCCAGCTGTACCTGCTGCTCATCTACCTGATGCTTATCTGTTGTTGACTATTTAAGGGCTGCTGTTTTGTCTCTAAGTGCAGCAGCTTTACATGGACAGCATTGTCTATTGTAGTTGGACTGAATTTCTTATGGACTACTCGTCATCACCTCCTGAGCGTTATCTGCTCAGGAGCGTCATTCTTGTAAGTTACTTTGTTTGTATTTTTATGTTTGTGCACTGTTCTGGACTTTTTGTTAATAAATGTCACAATGCAATTTAGCGCGTGAGTCTGCCTTTCTGCCCCGGAGGGGCCAGTTCATGAAAGAAAGTTGCCGCCAGAATAATAAGACCCAGCTGTTGCATTAGTGCACATTTTTCGCCCTTTTGTGTTTTTTCTCTTTTACTCACCTGTGATCGGCACTCAGGCGGCGCGGTGGCGGAGTGGTTAGCACTGCGGCAGCACAGCAACTCACCCTTGGCCGGGGGATCCTGGGTTCGATCCCAGCCCCCGACCAACAGTGATCTGTGTGGAGTTTGCATGTTCTCCCGTGTCTGCGTGAGTTTACTCCGGGATTTCTCCGGTTTCCTTCCACATGTCAAAAACATGCAAGTTAGGTTAATTGGCATCAAACTGGGGATTCTAAATTGTCCTTAGGTATGACTGTGAGAGTGAATGGTTGTCTGTCTCTCTGTGTTGGCCCTGCGATGGACTGGCGATCTGTCCAGGGTGTACCCTGCCTCTCGCCCAAAGATGCTGGGATAGGCTCCAGCACCCCCCCCCCCCCCCGCGACCCAAAAAGGATTAAGCGGAAGAAGATGAATGAATGAATGAATGAATGATCGGCACTCACCATGTCCCCGGAGAGGTTCACTGAGGGATTGAATGAAATGGAGCAATGGACAGTGAGCATGCTGGAGGATATCTTATTACAGGCTCGATCCTCTTGTACCCCCGAGGCAGCCCAAGAGTGTGTGGAGGGCCTGGCGCAGGTGCTGGAGGCATGCCCCAATCTGTGGGACCATCCGGAGCTCACCGATCTACTTCTTCCCATATTCCTCCTTTCACAATCAAGCAATGAATCAGGGGAGACTACTCCAATGCCAGTGCCTGCGCCGACAAAGAGCAAGCGCTCGCGTAAGAAGAAACCTCCAGCCTCTCGCCACTCTCCGGCAGCGGCACCAACTTCTTCTCCTGAGCCCTGGCCCACTCCCATCGGCAGAGGAACTGGAGGAGTGCAGGCAGGCTTTGTTGGCAGAAACCGACCCCCTCTTGGAGGTTAAACCATGGCTCCTCCCGGACTTGGCTGACGAACTAGAGGAGTTTTTACCAAGTGAGCCGGAACTAGAGCCAAAGACTGAGTGTCCCCTGACTCCGAAGCCTCTTACTCCACATGATGAGCCTACGCCTCCACCTCCCGCTCATCGCTGCCAATCCCGGCAGAAGAACTCCACCTCTCAGGCTGCAGCTCGTCTTACACTCGGTCTGAAGCCTCCCTCAGCCATACGGAATCCTTTGTCTCAAGCTGAATTATCAGCACCTCCCTGCTCCGCAGCTGTTGTCCCCTGCTTCTTCCCGGTGCTCTCTCATGCTGCCGAGAGGTCTTCCAGGTTTTCCCCAGCTACGCCCATTTCCGTGTCTATAGGGGCAGCTTCTCCACAATCCACAGAGGGGCCCAGGCTCACCATAGACACGGAGAGGGATAACTGTCCTCCAGCTGCAGCAGATAACATCGCACACCGGGATGACAGGCAAGTTTCATTTCTTTCTATGTCAATTTATGATGATATGCCTTGCCAGATTACTGGTAGGGAGGCTCAGGAAATGCAGTCCCCTGAGCTCTCCCCACCTGCTGCAGCAAATAATTTCTCACCTGCTCTCTCCGTGTCTCCTCCTGTTATTCCTGCGTGTCTGACGGCTCCAGAACTGAGCCGCCGGACGATGGAGTTGCGTGTGGCCCTGGAGGATCCAACTCCAGTGCCAGCGCGAAGCCGACCCCCAGCTGCCACACCGGGCGAGCCACCAGCATGGGCCTCTTCATCTGGGGAGACTAGGACTGCTATCACCATCATGCCTGCTGCGGAGGCCATCGCAACAGAGCAGGAACCGGAGCTGGACTTTCAGAGGGCCAAGCCTGAGACTACATCATCGCCTGGATCATCGGAGTCCTGGACGGTGGTGGAGCTTGAGCTTAGGCAAGTGCTCTCCTTTGTTTTCCTCTTGTCTGTTTTAGAACAATCTTGCTTGGCTCTTGGTGAGGAGAGCCGGGTGAAGCCACCTGCTGCACCTGAGCTCGTCTTACCAGGCTCCACTGCTGGCGGTGACCCTGATCCCTCTCCTCTGTCCTTGCTGTCTGAACTTTCTCCCAGGGCAACTGGAGATGATCCAGCTCAGCCAGAGGTCTCCGTGAGTCCAGGCTCACCACCGGAGGACATTGTGGGTCCAGCTCCCCCTCTACCTGAGGCTGTCATCTGGGTTCCTTCTCCACAATCCGGGTCCACCGATGGTGCTGCAGTGCTTCAGCCTGGAGCCACCAAGGGTGCAGTGTTGCTCCTGCCCAGAGCCACCGAGGGTGCAGCATTGATTCTGTCTGGAGCCACTGTGAGTGCAACCTTTTCTCAGACCACCGAGGGCGTCATGGTCCCCCTTCCTCCTCTGCCAGACGCCGCTGTGGTCCCCTTTTCTCCTCTGCCAAGCACCGTCGGGGTTCCCCTTCCTCTTCTACCAGATGCCGTCATGGTCCTTCTTTCCCCTCTGCCGGACGCTGTCATGGTCCCCCTTCCTTCATTACCAGACACCGTCGTGGTTCCGCCCCTCCGGCCCTGCTTCCTGTCACTGGGCCTTCACGTGGGGAAAATGCCTCTTGGGTCATCCCTCCGGTCCTGGTGGCTTAAGAACTCTGGCCGGCCACCTCAAAGATGGAGCCGCTGGGTTGGGTGGTCCATAGTCTCTGGTAGGCCACCTGACTCATACCATCTTGCCGTCCGACTGGTCTAGGACTTTGGCTGGCCACCTGAACAGCTCCTAACCTGTTTCCCCCAGCTCCCACCCAAAGTAGTTTTTTGCTGTACTCTTTCTCTTGGGGGGGGGTTCTTTTTGGCGTTGCGTGGGGGTGTCTGGAGTCCACCCCTTGAGGGGGGCTCTGTCATGAGTCTGACCTCAAATTTTCCTTCTGAGCTCAGACTCAATTTATTTCTGAGTTTTGTATGTATGTCATTATTTTGTTGTCAGTTTTTCTGTATATATGTTGGTTTTGGTTGAGCCCTCCTCTCTCAGACACTCCCACTTGCTATTCACAGTCTGTTTTCCAGCTGTGGGCAGCTGGGTAATTAAGGCCACCTGTCTGCTCAGCTCACACCTGCTGCTCATCTACCTGACGATTATCTGCTGTTGACTATTTAAGGACTGCTGTTTTGTCTCTCAGCGCGGCAGCTTTACATGGACAGCATTGTCTATTGTAGTTGGATTGAATTTCTTATGGATGACTCCTCTTCTCATCACCTCCTGAGCGTTCCCTGCTAAGGACTGTCATTCTTGTAAGTTACTTTGTTTGTATTTTTATGTTTGTGCACTGTTCTGGACTTTTTGTTAATAAATGTCACAATGCAATTTAGTGCGTGAGTCTGCCTTTCTGCCACAGAGGGGCCAGTTCAAGACAGAGAAGCAACATTTAAACAGTTTATTAATTTCATAAACAGAAAGCACTGTTATGGAAAACGCCACTCGCCAGAGGAAGACTAAGCCTGTGGGGAGAGACGAGAGCACATTAGTGGAGGAAGGCAGCTATGGAAGTGGACAGTCTAATTGCCACTTACGTGAGCCGAGCAGAGAACCCGACAGAGAGAGACCCAGCAGTAACAGATGAACCAGCAGGATGAAGCTGGCAGGAAACAGGTAGGGAAGGAGCTGGGTGGTGTCTGACCGGGTGGAGAAGGCTGCTAAGTGGGATGAGGTTGACAGGGCAGGTGAGCACACAGCAATCCCCAAAGACACACCACGCAGATGGCAGCAACCTGAGAAAGGGAGAAAGCAGAAGAATTAATTAGGTTATCCTCAACTAGAAATTGCTTACACTGTTAAGGCAGTATACCCAACGAGTCAGCGCTGAAGGCTCCGCTTGTTGGTCTTTTATGCGCTGGTAAGGCAGAAGTGGCAGGTGCGTCCAATCACACAGGTGTAGTGATTGCCTGTGAGGTTGGAGAAATTCTTCTCAGGAAGGAGGGGGTGTGCGCTCACCTGAACATGACAGTGCCCTCCCTCAAGGGGCGCCTCCTGGCGGTCCACTGGGCTTTTCTGGATGGGCTTGGTGGAAGGCCGGAACCATCCCCTTGTCATAAAAGTAGGACTTGGGGATCCATGATCTTTCTTCCGAGCTGTATCCCTTCCAGTAAACCAAATACTGGAGGCCCCGGCCCCGACGGCGAATGTCCAGAACTCTCTAGAGAGTATAGGTGGCCTGGCCGTCGAGGAGCCGAGGAGGAGGAGGTGGCTTGGGGGGGGAACAGAGAGGGCTGGCGGAGAGGGGTTTGATGCATAACACATGGAATGTAGGATGGATGCGGAGGACCTGTGGGAGCTGTAGGTGGACTGTGGTGTCGTTGATGATTTTGGAAATAGCATATGGACCCAAGAAGCGGGGTGACAATTTTCTGGAGTCTGTTTTCAATGGTATTTGGTCCGCCGATAACCAGACGTGCTGCCCGACCTTGGGAGCTGGAACCCACTCCGTAGAGCGGAGGAGAGTGGCTCGGGTGGCTCTCCGGAGTCGGCGGCAGCGGCGTGCATGAGGCCCCACGGATGGCACGGCAACCTCCCTCTCCGCCATGGGCAACAGTGGGGGAGTGTACCCCATAGAGGCTTCAAATGGAGTAAGTCCAGTGGCAGCAGAGACAGCCGAGTTATGAGCATATTCCACCCAGGCCAGATGCAAGCTCCATGTGGAAGAGTTCTTGGCTGCCACACATCTGAGGGCGGCCTCCAGGGACTGGTTGGTACGCTCAGCCTGCCCGTTGCTCTGGGGTTGGTAACCAGACGTGAGGCTAACAGTCGTTCCAAGCGACTGGCAGAAAGACTTCCAAACCATTGAGGTGAACTGTGGACCCCAGTCAGACACGATGTCCAAAGGGATACCATGGAGGCGGATGATGTGGGAAGTGAGGAGGTCATCAGTTTCGGATGCGGTGGGTAATTTGGGGAGGGCTACATGGTGGATAGCCTTAGAAAAACGGTCAACAATGGTGAGAATGACAGTCTTGCCTTGAGAAGGGGGAAGTCTCCCAGCTCCAGAGACTGGGCCTGTCAGACCCTCTACTCAATCTGCCAGGTAGATAGGCTGGGGAAGAGACAGGGGGGCTAGATGATCTGGGCTAAATTGCTGGAAAAGAGTATCTGGTTTAACATTGTGTAAGCCAGGCCTATAGGTGATGGGGAAATTAAATCTAAGGAATATAGGGCCCAGTGGGCCTGCCCGGCATCGAGTCGGCGGGCCAACCGGAGGTATTCTAAGTTCTTATGGTCGGTCCACATGACTATGGGATGGATAGCCCCCTCCAACCAATGCCTCCACTCTTCAAGAGCCAATTTAATGGCTAGGAGCTCCTGGTCCCCTACGTCGTAATTCCTCTCGGATGGGGTGAGCCACCAAGAGAAATACACACACGGATGGAGCTTGTGATTGGAGGCCAAGCGCTGTGAGAGGACAGCGCCCTCCCCTGAGTCAGAGGCACCCACCTCTAGGATGAACTGGAGCTGAGGGTGAACCTGGGCCAAGATGGGAGTATTAGAGAACAGGCTCTTTAACTTGGAAAAAGCCTGTTCGGCTGCCTCGGACCAAAGAAATGGCACCTTAACGGAGGTCAGCTGCGTGAGAGGCTGTGCAACCCCACTATAGTTCCTGATGAACCTGCGATAAAAATTTGCAAACCCCAAGAAGTGCTGAAGCCCCTTGTGGGAGTGGGGTGTAGGCCAATCGAGCAGAGCCTTCACCTTTGCCAGGTCAGCTTTCAGTTACCCCTCCGCCACAATAAATCCTAGGAAGGAAGTGGAGCAGGTGGAAAACTCACACTTTTCAGTCTTCACAAACAGTTGGTTTTCCAGAAGCCGTTATAACACGGCTCTGACATGGACATTGTGTTCCTCTGGCATGCGGGAAAAAAATGAGAACATCATCTACATAGACAAAAACGAAATGATTAACCATATCACAGAGGATGTCATTAATGAGTCGTTGGAAGACAGCAGGGGCGTTAGTGTGAGCAAAAGGCATAATCAGGTACTCAAACTGCCCCAGGTGAGTTTTAAAGGCTGTCTTCCACTCGTCTCCCTCGCGAATACGGACTAAATGATATGCATTGCGTAGGTCGAGTTTGGTAAACACCAGCACGCACTGAAGGAGCTCAAACGCGGAGTTTATCAGAGGAAGAGGATATTTATCTTTAACCGTGATAGCATTAAGTTCCCGGTAGTCAATGCACGGACGCAGAGATCCATCCTTCTTACCGACAAAAAAAAATCCTGCCCCAAGAGGAGCCGAGGAAGGCCAAATGAGGCCGGCGTTCAACGAGTCCTTAATATACTGTATCTCTCCATTGCTTCCCTCTCCAGGCCAGAAATGCTATAAAGCCGGCTGGACGGCAGCCGCGCACCCAGTCGGAGATCTATAGCAGAGTCGTACGAGAGATGAGGTGGTAAACAGAGTGCTCTCGACTTGCTAAAGACCTCTCCAAGGTCATGATAAACCTCAGGTATGAGGGTGAGGTCCAGCGGCTCAGCCAGAGGAGAAGAGATGGATAAGGATGGTGAACACTCGGCCGAACTCAAACAAGATGCCAAACAATGCGGACTCCAGGAGGAAATTGAACTCTGTGCCCAGTTAATTATGGGATTATGCCTCCAAAGCCATGGGTACCCTAGGACCACCGGGGAGGAAGAATTTTGGGAGGATGAGGAATGGCAACTCTTCCCGGTGGCTCCCGGAAAGAAGGACGGGTATCGGCGCCTTGCATTCAGTTAGCAAAGCCACATTTTTGCCCGATAAAGTAGTGGCGTTCAGTGGGATAGATAATTTGGTCATGGGAATACCCACCTCCTGCACGAGCCGGGATAAAACAAAATTCTGCTCCGCCCCTGAGTCAGTTAAGGCCGTAACCCTCCTCTTGACCCCCAGCAACTGAATAAGGGCCGAAATAGATTACCGGGGGGATGAAGAAAGGTCCCGCCCGTCCCCCCCCCCACAGCTACTGATGGGCCACGTCTTTTGGCTTCAGGTGGTGAACATCCAATTTATGCTCTAAAGAGCCACAATACATGCAAGCACTGATCCTTCTCCACTGCTGGTACTCCTGCGGGGTCAAACGGACCTGGCCGAGCATCATCGGTTTGGAGGAGGAGTCGGCTCCACCTGAATCAGTAGCCTGGACGGGCACTCACGCGAAGGGTGGGCGAGAGGAGGATTTGCACTCCTTTGCGCGCTCGCGTTAGCGGTTATCCAAACCGACAGCTTGGTCAAATAAGCCATCCAGAGATGAGGGAACAGCATGTACCGTCAGGTCGTCGCAGAGGTTAACGTTTAAACCCTGGAGGAACGCGCTGCGTAACGCAACATCATTCCATCCAGAGTCCACCGCAACCACCCGAAACTCCACTGAGAAGTCGGCTACAGACTGGCTTCCCTGGTGGAGAGACAAAAGGCAGCTCATAATGTTCCCCTTACTTTCCGTGCGTTCAAAAGTACGGGAAAATTCAGTGACAAAACAATCGAATGTATAAGTGGGCCCCTCCGGGCTGTTGAGTACGGACCAAGCCCAACTGAGGGCTTGGTCCATGCTCTTTGTCATAAAACCGAATATGACAAAGAAAATCCTTACATTTCCCCATCTCCCCCACGTACAGGGCAGGCAAGTGAAGGGAAGTTGTTTAGCGCACAGTGGAAGAAACAGGGGCCGCAGGTGAAGCAGAAGGAGCCGGACGAGAGATATGGGTCAAATGCTCGGTGACCGTGCCCAGTTGCTGAGTAACTGTTTGCAGCTGTTGAGTGAGCACAGCCACCTGTCTCTCTGTGACGTCTAAATGGTGAAGAGCAGAGTGTTCCGCTGATGCAGCTCCCGCTGAGCTCACGCTATGGCTGGCTCATTCTGTCATATTGATAGAAAGATCAGCTCACGTGCAGGGAACCACACCAGAGAAAACACTCACGACACAGAGAAGCAACATTTAAACAGTTTATTAATTTCAAAAACAGAAAGCACTGTCATGGAAAACGCCACTCGCCAGAGGAAGACTAAGCCTGTGGGGAGAGACGAGAGCACATTAGTGGAGGAAGGCGGCTATGGAAATGGACAGTCTAATTGCCACTTACGTGAGCCAAGCAGAGAACCCGACAGAGAGAGACCCAGCAGTAACAGACAAACCAGTGGGATGAAGCTGGCAGGAAACAGGTAGGGAAGGAGCTGGGTGGTGTCTGACCGGGTGGAAAAGGCTGCTAAGCGGAACGAGGTTGATGGGACAGATGAGCGCACAACAATCTCAGAAGACGCACCATGCAGATGACAGCAACCTGAGAAAGGGAGAAAGCAGCAGAATTAATTAGGCTATCCTCAACTAGAAATTGCTTACACTGTTAAGGCAGTATACCCAACGAGCCAGCGCTGAAGTCTCCGCTTGTTGGTCTTTTATGCGCTGGCGAGGCAGAAGTGGCAGGTGTGTCCAATCACACAGGTGTAGTGATTGCCTGTGAGGTTGGGGAAATTCTTCTCAGGAAGGAGGGGGCGTGTGTTCACCTGAACATGATATATGTAGCTTATATCAATGTTAGCATCCCAGGCTTCAAGCAGATGTGGATTGTAGGCATTAATCCAGCAGTCCTTGGGATCACGTTTCAGGATGACTGCACTGCTTTTGTTCAACTTGTTAATATAGCATTCATATTCTTGCATTGTTAAATTGCACCGTTCCAAAATCTGCTCTTAAGTCATGGTAGCAATTTCAGGTTTATTTAGTAGCTGGTTCAGTGGTCTGAGCTTGTTTTTTGCCGTTTTAACACTTAGTTCTTCATCCTCATTTGGCCTTGTAATCAGTGTGTGTTTAGAAATTGGTTTAGGAAAACCAAAACGACATCCAGAGCTGACACTTTTAAAGCACATCTTTGTGTGATTCCTGCTGTGTTTTTGCAACTCTGAAATGTTCTTGTGCAGTTCAGGTTGTTTCTGTGGGTCAGGCACTTGAGCTGTGATGTATCTGCTTATAAAACGTATCAGAACCTCATCATCCACTTCTTCAAATACCAGGCTTGCTTCAGTCCATATTAATACATGAATGTGCAGCGACCCTCTGTGTTGAAATTCAACTCTATAAAAATATTTGATGACACTGCCCAGTGGCTCTGCAGGAGAAAGCATTAAATCTCTAAATAATGCTTCAACACACTTATAAAACATTCTGATTGTTGTCACAGGGTTGCTTTGCAGTACGTCACACTTTGTGGTCCAATCAAGTTCCTCAAAATTCACTTCTTGTTGTCTTTTTATTGCCTCAATTATTTCTGGCCATTGCATTTCAGCAGCTGAAAATGTGCAAAAGAATGTTCCAAGTTGTCTTATCATGACAAACAAATCTCTTGTTGTTTTTCCCAGTATGCTGGTGTTCCTCTTAATAGTTGCATGAATCCGCATCTTTATTTCTCACCATTCTCTCAATCTCCATTTTATTTTGAAGCATAAGGGACCTGATTTGACGACCATCTCTGGTGACAGCTTTTTCTTTTTTTAATTGGATTGTCATTCTTGATGTTGCCAAGTGTATCTCAGGGACAAACTGTGCAAAGAACAAATAGTTTGTCTCTGGCAAAACGGTCATCTGTGCAGAAAAGCCTTGCTTTGAAATAGCTGCTGGGTGTTAATTTAATAGGTCGCCATTCATCCAGTGTGTTATTACCTTCAGGAAACTGTACAGGAAATGACATACCCTCAAGTTTAGGTGTTTGAAAAAACTAACAGGGCTGTTTCTTTCTGCAGGTGTGACAGAGTAGATACAGTTAGGCCCAGAAATATTTGGAGAGTGGCACAAGTTTTGTTATTTTAGCTGTTTACGAAAACATATTCAGGATACAATTATATAATCAATATGGGCTTAAAGTGCAGACTCTCAGCTTTAATTTGAGAGTATTCACATCCAAATTGGAGCAAGGGTTTAAGAATTACAGCTCTTTAATACATAGCCGCCTCTTTTTCAAGGGACCAAAAGTAATTGGACAATTGACTCAGAAGGCTGCAAAAAAAATAACAAGGCTGCATGGGCTCTTCCCTCGTTAACCTGTCATCAATTAAGCAGTTAAAAGGTCTGGAGTTGATTCCAGGTGTGGCGTTTGCATTTGGAAGCTGTTGCTGTGAACACACAACATGTGGTCAAAGGAGCTCTTAATGGAGGTGAAACAGACCATCCTGAGGCTGGGAAAAAAAAAAAGAAGAAATCTATCAGAGAGATAGCAGAAATGTTAGGAGTGGCCAAACCAACAGTTTGGTACATTCTGAGAAGAAGAGTGCACTGGTGAGCTTGGGAATTCAAAAAGGCCTGGACGTCCACGGAAGACAACAGTGGTGGATGATCACAGAATCCTTTCCATGGTGAAGAACAACCCTTCACAACATCCACTCAAGTGAAGAACACTCTCCAGGAAGTAGGTGTATCAGTATCTAAGTCTACCATAAAGAGAAGACTTCATGAGAGTAAATACAAAGGATTCACCACAAGGTGCAAACCATGAATCAGCCTCAAAAATAGAAAGGCCAGAATTGACTTTGCCAAAAAACACCTGAAGAAGCCAGCCCAGTTCTGGAACAGCATTCTTTGGACAGATGAGACTAAGATTAACCTGTACCAGAATGATGGGAAGAAGAAAGTTTGGAGAAGAATTGGAACAGCTCATGATCCAAAGCACTACATCTTCTGTAAAACATGGTGGAGGCAGTGTGATGGCATGGGCATGCATGGCTTCCAATGGCACTGGGTCACTTGTGTTTACTGATGATGTGACAAAAGACGGAAGCAGCCGGATGAATTCTGAAGTGTATAGGGATATACTTTCTGCTCAGATTTAGCCAAATGCAGCAAAGTTGATTGGACAGCGATTCACAGTACAGATGGACAATGATCCAAAACACTGCAAAAGCATCCCAGGAGTTTTTTAAAGCAAAGAAGTGGAATATTCTGCAATGGCCGAGTCAATCACCAGATCTCAACCCAATCGAGCATGCATTTCACTTGCTCAAGACAAAACTTAAGGCAGAAAGACCCACAAACAAGCAACAACTGAAGACAGCTGCAGTAAAGGCCTGGCAAAGCATCACAAAGGAGGAAACCCAGCGTTTGGTGATGTCCATGGGTTCCAGACTTCAGGCAGTCATTGCCTGCAAAGGATTCTCAACAAAATATTGAAAAGTAACATTTTACTTAGGGTTATGTTTATTTGTCCAATTACTTTTGAGCCCCTGAAATGAGGAGCGTTTGTATAAAAATTGCTACAATTCCTACATGTTTAATCATATATTTTTGTTCAACCCCTTGAATTAAACCTTAAAGTCTGCACTTCAATTCCGTTGTAGTTGTTTCATTTCAAATCCAATGTGGTGGCATGCAGAGCCCAAATCATGAAGATTGTGTCACTGTCCAAATATTTCTGGACCTAACTGTACCGTCACTAAAAGACAATATTTCCCTTCCAACATCTGTAGGCTGAAGACAGCTTTCTAGTGCAGGGGCTCCACATTCTTGTTCTGGTTCATCTCTCTGCTCTGCTGACTGTTCACCATCACAGGACCTCATGTCAATATCCTCTTCACTTTCAGGCTCATGTTCTGCTGCACAAATGGTATTTTTCTCACATCTGTCAATTTCCATTAAATCATCTTCATCATAGTCATCCATTGAATCATAATCATCATCCTCATCATGAAGAGTGGGGTCACATAATTCAGCTTCATAACTTATATTTATGTCTTTATACTGTGGATGAATCTGTTTTAGCTTATGGAGGGTTTGTAAAAGTTTAGACCAGGTAACAGTCTGAAACAGGTGATGGCCTTTATAACACAGCTTCCTCTTTAATTTAACTGTCAAAATTTGTGACTCGCTCCTTAGTCGTGGTAAAGCTCTGACAGTTTCTGCTACTTCAAACGGTACACATATTACATTTCCACGTACCAATCTCTGTCTGCCTTTAGGAAGGGGAATGATCTTTGCAAATGGTATTCATTTAGCTATGAGGTGTCTTTCCAAAATGTTTAGATCAGACAGTTCAGGAGATATGTCATCAAGCATCATTTTATTAGCTGCAGCGAGTGGTGGCATGCATCCCTTCTTCAGGTAGTTACGGCACGTGTGACAAATAAATTCCTTTTTTCTCTTCTTTGGAAATCTGCACTGAGTTCTGCATTCATCATCACATATATGAACATACTTCCCAGTCAAACACGATTCAACTACATTGGGATTTTTTACATAGTTTGACCTTTGGCATATTTCACTTGATTGTGAAAACTTGCTTTAAAACATACAGTGCAGGAATATGATGGACCAGCTTTTATTTGCCTCTTAAAAACAGATATGGCCTCTTTAATCAAAATATCATCATTCTCTTGTGTTTGTCTATTAGCCCATCTGTACTTGCTTTTTATTTGCATAGCACATCTCATTTTATGCATCCTCCTAACTGCCATGTCTGTCATGTTTGGGGCCCCTACACGGCAAGGAGACAAACCCAAGCGCTGAATGGTGTTGTGCATTTATTAAACAACAGAACTAAACAGTCCAAAATGTGCCAATCATACAAAAAAGCCAAACAAGGGAAACATACATAACGTGCCTCAGAGCGGAGAAAGCTCTGGAGAGGTAAGCAGCACTACGGAGGAATCAAACGTTGTAAAAATCCATGGAATAATGGGGAACATTCAATATAATCGCAATGAAACATTGAAATGGTAGAGCTTAAATACCAATGACAGTGATTAACAAGAGTGAGCACCAGTGTGGGCTCGCATGAGCAGGCAAAGGGAAACAATAGTAATTGGAATCAGCTGGAGAGGTGAGGGAGGAGCAGCTGGATTGACAACTTGACAGGCGATGCCCCCAGCAGAGAGTAAACCTGGAAACATCGCCTGACAGCTGTCAATCCAGAGAAACACACCATAGAATACAAAACATAATCAATACAGACAGATTGTCACGCCGCGCCGCTCATCAGCGGCGCCACCTGCTCGCACACCTGTTAATCATCAGCGGCGGGGAATATAAGCCGCCTCGCCCTGAGCTTCGGCCTGAAGCCGTCAGACTTCATTCCCGTCAACACGACGCAAACTCTCTCTTCAGCACGACGCTGTCCGGTAAGGATCACGTACCTTATCTTCTCCAGTCTGCTCCCCTGTGCACAGGTGGATTCCTCGGCGGCGGACAACTCCGTCCCTCGTCCTTCCTCGCTGCTGCACCGAGTCCTGCAGGTGGCTGTCTCCCGGGGTCCCGTCCTTGTTGTGCCAGTCATCTGCCCCAAGCAAGTAAGCTTCTCCCTCGCCTATTCTCCTCCTGTGTTGGTGTGTGCCCATCACCCTGTGTCTCTGTTCTCTCCCATAGGGTTGCCGGCTGAACGGTCTCCTGCCTCTGCGCCCGAAGCAGACGCCGCCACCAACACATCAACATTCCGCAGACACACACCCATACACCCCTGTTGTTAATAAACAGTTTGAACTACTCTGAGCCTGTGTGTGTGCGTCTCCTGAGCCGAACATTATGTCAGTATGGCTTCAGCAGAGCGGCTCGGCAGACGGCGGGCTCGCGCACCGGCTTACCACTCTCGAGGCTCGAGTGGATCAAATTGCTTATCAGCAACAGGTGATCCTTAATCAACTTGTTAACATCACTAACCGATTGGACCGCCTGGACCCCCAGCAGCCGTTCCCCCCGGCTCGCCAGGGTGGCGCAGCTCCTGCTGTTCCAGCGGCTGTCCAGCCGGCTCCAGTGGCACCGGCTCGGCTCACACCGATTCCGACCCCCGCCCGCTTTAGCGGAAAGCTCGGCGGAGCGCGGGGGTTCATTATGCAGTGTGAGTCCGTGTTCCACCGTGTGCCCGGAGATTTTCCCTCGGATCACAGCCGAATTGGTTACATAGGGAATCTCCTGGAGGGGCGCGCGTTAACTTGGACCTACACCATAATGGCGAAGCCCAGTTACGCCACCCTCACCTATGACCAATTCGTGGCACGCTTCCTGGAAGTCTTTGACCATTCTCGAACCGAGACGGTCCAAGTCGATCGGCTTCTCGCTCTCCAGCAGGGAAGCCGGTCGGCAGCGGACTATGCGGTCGACTACCGGGTAGCGGCGGAGGAACTGGGCTGGGACGAATGCTCCCTCTGTGGCCTGTTCCTCCGCAGCCTCAACAATGATCTGAGGGATGAACTGGCTGGGCGGGATATCCCTGGAACGCTAGCGGAGCTAACTTCCCTAGCCATCAGCTTGGATAACAGGCTGCGCGAGCGCTCCTCTGGACGGAAGTCGTCTACTTCTCGCCCTCGGGGAGCCTCGTTGCGCCTGCCCCAAGCTCGCCCCCTGGTGACGACGCCGCCATCGCGCCCCGAGGAGTCGGAGCCGATGGTGACGGGCTGGACAAAGCTCTCCCCGGCAGAGAGACAACGCCGCCGTGAGTTGAATCTCTGCATGTATTGCGGAGACAATCAACACACGGTGGAGCTTTGTCCACAAAAGCCAAACGGCGGGGTCCGCGAGTCACTGTAGGGGGCCTCGCGGACATCAATCGGTTAAGTCCCCTTACCCAATTGAAGCTGCCCATCCGTTTCTGCCACAACCCCACTGGGCACCTCACCCACGCACTGGTGGATTCGGGCGCAGAAGGCAGCTTCATTTCACAGAGCCTGGCAACCCGTTTGGGCATCCGCTGTCAGTCACTGAAGAATCCCATCTCTCTTGTCAACCTCTCCCGTGCCTCCCTTGGGAGAGTATCACACCAGACCATCCCCTTTCCGGTCATCATCTCGGGAAACCACCGGGAGGAGATGACCTTTTATGTCCTACCCAACTCTGTGTCGCCCGTCATCCTGGGGTATCCCTGGCTACGCCTTCACAACCCTGTCCTGGATTGGAAGTCAGCTGGGGTATCGGCATGGAGCACATTCTGTATGGGCACCTGCCTTCAGTCCGCTGCCTGCTCTCCGTCCGCTCCTCCCCCTGCGACGGACGCTGCACCCCCGGACCTGTCTCTGGTGCCTCCGGAATTTCACGACTTGGGTATGGTGTTCAGTAAAACTAAAGCTATGTCTCTCCCCCCTCATCGGCCCTATGACTGTGCCATCAACCTCCGCCAGGGGGCTCCCCTACCTTCTGGTCGCCTCTATAGCCTGTCAGCGCCGGAGAAGGAGACAATGAACGCCTACCTGAAGGAATCATTGAGTGCTGGAATAATCCACCCATCATCGTCACCCGTGGGGGCAGGGTTCTTCTTCGTGGGAAAAAAGGATGGGTCCCTCCGCCCTTGCATTGACTACCGGGCCCTCAACGATATCACTGAGAAGGACCGTTACACCCTGCCCCTCATGGACACTGCCTTCCACTCCCTCCAGGGGGCGACCTGGTTCACCAAGCTGGATCTACGCAGCGCTTACCACCTCGTCCGGATCCGGGAGGGAGATGAGTGGAAGACAGCCTTCCGTACCCCGAACGGCCACTTTGAATATCTGGTAATGCCGTTCGGGTTGACCAACGCTCCTGCCGTCTTTCAGCGCCTCATAAATGACGTCCTCCGGGACTTCATTGGCCTTTTCGTGTTCGTCTACCTGGACGATATTCTCATCTTCTCCAAGTCCAGGGACGAGCACCAGGTCCACGTGAGGCGGGTCCTCCAAAGACTGCTGGAGAATCGACTGTACGTGAAGGCTGAGAAATGTGAATTTTACGCCAGGACTACGTCCTTCCTGGGGTTCATCATCGCCCACGACAAGGTGCTCCCAGACCCAGAGAAGGTGAAGGCGGTGGTGGAATGGCCTACACCTGCATCCCGGAAGCAGGTGCAACAGTTCGTTGGCTTTGCCAATTTCTACCGCCGCTTTGTCCCTAACTTCAGCTCCATCGTCGGACCGCTGACCCGCCTCACGTCCCCTAAGGTTCCGTTCCGGTGGACTGAAGAGGTCGCTGCTGCCTTTCAGGCGCTGAAGGCGGAGTTCTCCTCCTCCCGGGTCCTTCGCCAGGTCGACCCCGTGCTGCAGTGCATCGTGGAGGTAGACGCCTTGGACACAGGAGTGGGGGCAGTGCTATCCCAGCGGTCGCCGGACGATGGCGCCAAACGGCCTTGCGCCTTCTTCTCCCGGCGCTTGTCCCCGGCGGAGAGGAATTACGATGTGGGGGACAGAGAGCTCTTGGCCATCAAACTCGCCCTGCAGGAGTGGCACCACTGGCTAGAGGGGGCGAACCTGCCGTTCGTGGTCCTGACGGACCACAAGAACTTGGAATACCTACGATCTGCCAAGCGCCTGAACGCCCGCCAGGCGCGCTGGTCCTTGTTCTTCGCCAGGTCCCAGTTCTCTATCACCTTCAGGCCTGGTTCTAAAAACGGCCTGCCTGACGCCCTCTTTAGGCAGTTCACCCCCGTGGAGTCGGAGGAGACGCCCCACTCCATCCTGCCCAGGTCGTGCTTCGTGGGAGCCATCTCGTGGGACATCGAGAGCAAGATCCGGAAGGCGCAGGAAGTGGAACCTGACCCTGGCGGCGGACCTGAGGGGAGGCTGTTCGTGCCATCCGCAGTCCGAGGAGAGGTCATCCACTGGCTACACACCTCCAAGCTCACCTGTCACCCTGGCACCTCCCGGATGATAGACCTCCTCCAACGGTCCTTTTGGTGGCCAGGCCTGCGGAGGGACGCAGCCCGCTACGCCCGGGCTTGCCCAATCTGTGCCACCTGCAAGTCGGGAAATGCCCCTCCAGCGGGTCTGCTCCAGCCCCTGCCCGTCCCTGGCAGGCCCTGGTCGCACATCGCGTTGGATTTCGTCACCGGACTCCCCGTCTCCAACTCCTATGACACCATCCTGACCATCGTGGACCGTTTCTCCAAGGCTGTGCACTTCGTCCCCCTGCGAGGCCTCCCTACTGCCCTGGAGACGGCGGATCTCCTCGTCCAACACGTGGTCAGGCTGCACGGGATTCCGGTGGACGTGGTCTCGGACCGGGGCCCCAATTTTCATCTGAGGTTTGGAGGTCATTCTGTAACGCCATCGGAGCCAAGGTGAGCCTCTCCTCTGGCCATCACCCCCAATCCAACGGGCAGTGTGAACGGACCAACCAGGAGCTGGAGGCTGCGCTCCGCTGTGTGACCACATCCAAACCCACGTCCTGGAGCAACCATCTTGCCTGGGTTGAATATGCCCACAATACCGCTCGCTCTTCTGCTACAGGGATGTCTCCCTTCAAGGCGTCCCTGGGTTACGACCCCCTGCTGTTCCCGGTGCAGGAGAGTGAGGTAACTGTCCCCTCAGTTAGGGCACATCTCAGGCAGTTCCGCTCCATCTGGACTGCCGTGCGTAATGCGCTTTTACGCACAGCGGAGCACAACAGGACTGTGGCGGACCGGCATAGAAGACCTGCCCCGGCGTACAGAGTTGGGCAACATGTCTACGTTTCTACCCAGGACGTCACCCTAAAAGGCGAGAGGAGAAAGCTGGCACAGCGATTCATGGGTCCCTATCCCATCACCCGGATCATCAACCCGGTGGCTGTGCGCGTGGCTATTCCCCCCTCCCTCCCCATCCATCCCACCTTCCACGTGTCAAAGGTGAAACTGGCAGTCTCCAACCCCCTTTGCCCTCCTCCTGCGGCGCAACCCGCGCCCCGGATGATTGGTGGCCATCCGGCCTGGTCCGTCTCCTCCATCCTAGACTCCCGGCGCCGGGGTCGTGGGTTGCAGTACTTGGTGGACTGGGAGGGCTATGGGCCCGAGCATCGACAGTGGGTGCCCCCGTCGTTCGTGTTGGACCCATCGCTCATCGCTGACTTCCACCGAGCGCACCCAGAGAAGCCATCGCCAGGAGGCGCTGCTAGAGGGGGGAGTACTGTCACGCCGCGCCGCTCATCAGCGGCGCCACCTGCTCGCACACCTGTTAATCATCAGCAGCGGGGAATATAAGCCGCCTCGCCCTGAGCTTCGGCTTGAAGCCGTCAGACTTCATTCCCGTCAACACGACGCAAACTCTCTCTTCAGCACAACGCTGTCCGGTAAGGATCACGTACCTTATCTTCTCCAGTCTGCTCCCCTGTGCACAGGTGGATTCCTCGGCGGCAGACAACTCCATCCCTCGTCCTTCCTCGCTGCTGCACCGAGTCCTGCAGGTGGCTGTCTCCCGGGGTCCCGTCCTTGTTGTGCCAGTCATCTGCCCCAAGCAAGTAAGCTTCTCCCTCGCCTATTCTCCTCCTGTGTTGGTGTGTGCCCATCACCCTGTGTCTCTGTTCTCTCCCATAGGGTTGCCGGCTGAACGGTCTCCTGCCTCTGTGCCCGAAGCAGACGCCGCCACCAACACATCAACATTCCGCAGACACACACCCATACACCCCTGTTGTTAATAAACAGTTTGAACTACTCTGAGCCTGTGTGTGTGCGTCTCCTGAGCCGAACGTTATGTCACAGATAATTCACTATAAATAAACAAGAGACAGAGCTGAAGTCAAAACAGAAACATAAAAAGCAATAATGAAACTCAAGGGCAAAAAATACAATAAATATACATAAATGCAAAGAAAAGAGCCACGAAGCTGAGTCTGGCAGAAGACCCAGAACTCAGCATGTGACAATATCACTGTTATATCTGTTTTGCATTATTTTTTTCATCTGTTCGCTGTGTCTTTCTCTGAATGATTTGTCCTGAGCGTAAAGCTCAACGATACATGACCTCTGCTTCTGTCTGAAATCTGCACTTTTTCTGTAGCATCTAATTATGTAGTCTTTTTGCCTTGACCTGAATTTAATATCATCTTGATATCTCAGTTATACACAGCTTTTTTCCTTTGTCAGAACTCCATACAGTGTTTATATCTGTCACTCAGCTTTTGTTTTTTTTCTGTGTCTAAGGTCAGCATTGTCATGGTATTGACCAGTGGCATAGGACTTTTCCCTCTGTCGAACCTCAGAACTTTCTATGTAGCGTTTAGTCCTATACTCTCAAATACTGTCTTAATTTCTGCCTGAACTCTGGACTGTTTTGATAATGGCTACTGATATACTGTTTCATATAGTTTCTTCTTTTCGCTTTAATCTCTGCATTACCTTTATGGCTAGCAATGTAATCTTTTTTTCTGTCTAAGTTCAGAGTTGTTTTCATTATGTTTTGAGTAGGATTTTTTCTTCTCTATAATTTCCACTTGATACATATCTTTCCCTTTCTGCCCTGTTTTTTATTGGTTTTTTGATGATTTTTTTCTGCAACTACTGTTTCATTTTTTTTCCCATTGCTGCTTGCTCTATTTTGTTAGTTTTTTGGAAGTTTCCTGCATAGCAAGATCACTGAGATCATTGGCAGCATTCATCACTGAAGAAGAAATATTTAAGTCATTCTGAGAGGCATCACTAGATGGAACTAAACTTAAATCATTTGATTCCATTTCTTCATTCTGGTTATCAGGGAATGTGAGTTCTTGTTGGAGAAGAGCATTAGATGAAGATGACACATTTTCCTCCTGTATTTCCGTGGTAGAGCTGGGATTTGATACTTCAGGAGTTTTCTCGTAAAAATCAGTGCTGCATGGTGTGCTTCTTACATCTGTTTCATGAGTATCATCCAACACAGTAGACACCAAAGTCACACCTGGTGTGCGGTCTGTGTCTTGGACATCATCGTCTCCATGAAACTCCACAGGCTTTAGTTCATACTGTTGTGAAGATGATATATGCATCTTTTTGTAGCGCTTTTTAAGCCTGTCTATCATGTCACTTAGTCGACTGAATTTCAACATCACAGCAGTGCCATTATCACGTGATCCTATTGTTAATGGTGATCTGTATTTTGTCCTACTATGTTGGTCAAACCAACCAAAGTCTCCCGATCCACTTCTGGACACTGCAAGGGTTAGTGATGCCATAGTCAGCAATGCATACTGCACATCTGTTAGCAAACAACTTAATCCCACTTCAAGACTCAGATATGTGTCAACCATTCCTGGTGGAGGATCTCCAAAGGAACCATACCGGGAAGGTACTGTCATGTCAGCAGTCAACATGGAGGAATGAGCAGGGACTCTGTCTTGCAGCTCATCAGCAGCCAAGAAGATGTTATTAGGATAAATTTTCCTGGCATCATTATACATTACCTTTGTTCAGGACAAGATCCAGGTCTGCTTGGGTGACATTTTCACTCTTACGAAGAAAGGCCAGAAAAGTTAAAGAATTACACATGCACTGCTGGTTTCTGGATCTGCCATACATAGCAGCACTCTGACTACTGGTTGCACAGACATTAATAACAGAGGGCCGATCTCCAAAGCTCACCTGAGATGCTTTTGCTACATCAGTCTGACGTTCGCTATTTACGTTAGCATAAGATGGCTGTGCCACATCACGTTTTTCCCCGTGGTTTTCTGGATTAGCACGAGAAGGTCCTAGTACACATGCATCACCTTTAAAGCTGCGTGGTAAGGTGGCATCATCAGCCTGTGGTCAGACACTGGTATCATGGCTCTGACTGACTGGATGTTCTGCAATAGCTCCTATGGCTCTGCCCTTTACCTTATCAGCATATGAGACCTTTGGCTTTCATGGTGTATGTTTACCTCTCTGCTCAGACCTTTTCTCAGCACCGTTCAGTGGACCAGCATCCTGTTCACAGGTTGTTGCACTGGCAGACTCATGACGCTCCTTCCAAATCTGCTTTACTGCAGATTTACGTCCCTTTTTTGGCATTGTGTTAAATATAAATGTACTGTTATAGCTATTAATACAACAAAGATAAACAAATAATATCAGGAAAGTTGTTTTTTTTTTTTTACAAAAAATAATTTTAAGATTAGCTAGTATGTCCACAGCGATGAGTGGCGTCCATATTTGTTTTCTAATCTCAAAGAAGAAGAAGAAGAAGAAGAAGAAGAAGGATTTCTTCCTCTTTGGTGTATTCTGTGTCAGCCATGATTCCTCCAACATGTGTCTACCACCTTGTGAACAGGCATAATCAGTACAAATCCTCAGTACAGCTGGGCAGTTTTGGCACGTCATGTCACCCCTCGCCCAAAGATGCTGGGATAGGCTCCAGCCCCCCCGCGACCCGAAAAGGATTAAGCGGAAGAAGATGGATGGATGGATGGTCACTTGATAGGCGCAGTGCTGCGCTGTGCCACTAGGGGCGCACGATCTATCCATGAAATCTTGACCGTTAGGAGGTTTAACAGTACACATACAATATTTTTATTTAGCTTGTTTCAGTTTGCAAAGTAAACTGCTGAAATATCACAATCAATAAAACAATTCATCAAATTTCTTTTATTGTGGTTGTTTCAGTCAAATATCAGTTTTATAAATCCTGAGTCCAGCCTGTTCCCTCCACAGCTGACCTTCGGTTCCTGCAGGTTCTCCACCGTGGACCTCAGAAATAAACCAGAAAAAAAGGGGAAAAAAATCAGAGAAATCTGATTATCACATCAGATGTGATGGACATTTTTAAGATCAGCATAATAAATTATTACAGATGTCCTGTCCCTCCTCAGCTTCATTAAAGGTGAAATTCTTAACAATTATATGAAAACAAAGATTTCTTTAAAAAAAAAATAATACATCAACAAAGTGTTTAGAAACTTGCACAATGTAAGTCTTAATGTTCTTCAAAAAATTAGTACATTGATGGAAAAAAATATTTTGTAATTTTTTCCAGACCGATAATAATGTAAATATTTATATTCCAGAAGATTTCTTCAGACAGAAAATTGTTCTGTTCAGATTTCAGATCTAATACAATGAATCTGTTGATGTCACGTGCTATTGCATTTCCATACCAGTGCAGGTTGCCAGACGCAGCCATGGCCGCTTCTGAAAATAATAGCTCATTCCATTATCCTTCTCAAGTAAGAAGTAATAAACGAAGGGGCAAGACCAGAAGGAGTATTGGTTCAGCTTTTGATCCCTGGTGTGAACTGAAGAATCATAAAGGTTTGGAAATCCATACTGAAGTCGCCAATTTGCTACTCGATCGGTAAGCTAAGCTAAGCTAACTAGTGTTTGCATAGCTATCTGTAACACTTTGTCTATGAGATGTTCCTGTTGTTAATATGACTGTGTGATGATATCAACTGGTGTATGGCGATGGGACAGACCACAGGAATTGCTCGGTAATCCTTTCCAAGCAGTAATTTTTCCACTCTTGTCTAGTGTAGCTACAGTTAGCATTAGCTTCCGATACCGTGAAGGAAGGAACTCCATTTTTTTTCAAACAAACATTATGCGTTTTTAAAAATACATTAGTTTTACATTGTGTTCATTGATCTCCCACACATTTGTGGCCATTTATCTAAAGAAGCCATTTTTGCTCATTATTATTTTAATGTGGTCTAATTTTGCCAGAATCAGAATTTCTTACCGTTAGGATTAGCTTATGATACATTGAACAAAGGATCTTTTGTTTATGTGATCAAACGTTTTTGACATTTATAAAATAAATTGCTTTTACATTGTGTTAGATGATCTTCCCTAAAGGTATCCCCATTGTCTTTTGAAAGCAGAAACAGAGCTAAAACCTTCTCCAGGTCAGCTTAGTTATCATCTTACATCTATATATCATTTTATTAAACGTCTTGGTGTCTGTAGAAAGTATTCCCAACAGTTTTATAAACATTCTTGTTCTAATTCTAATTCTCAATCTAATGTATGCCAGCAAAAGGTTCTCCTTTAGCCCACCTGGATAGGAGGCCCGGACCCTTTTAGCTGCACTGGACTATAGCCAGCACAGGGACCATGTGAGTTTTGTGCCACCAAAACATTTTACACAATTATCGATAAACTGTAATATTATGATTATAAATCTATTTTTTTTGGGGGGGGGGTGATTTATCAATTTTAAACCTTTTTGTAAATTTTACAGAAACAATTGTTTTTGTTAATATTTAGTGAATAGTCTGTTACGTCTATCCATTCATATTTATTTATCATTTTTCATCATGAATTAATTAGACTTATGACCACATTCCACCCCTTCTGGCCTGCATTCCTTCAAAGCGCCTTTCTGCAGATGCAGTGCTGTCACAACATAAGCAACTGCACCCAGAGGACCCACCTACACTTAGCCTTGTTCCTGCAGAACCACCGCCACCAATGGAAGAGCTTCTGAGGACCTTAGCTAGGAGAGGCCTAGGTAGATATTAGAGATTATTTCTTTTTTTAACTGTCTGATCAAGAGCAGCTTACAAATGGGGATGCTAAAATGTCTTAAACTTTTCATTGATAATGAAAATACAAGGTGGCGGTACACTTGGTGTTCCAAGGATGTGGAACTAAAAATGTTTTTCCTGTTCTTGAATCAGGTCCAGTGCTGGAGCAGGAGTGAACACAGCACACGGCACACAGGTAAAATCCAATTCCATTTCTCTACCCACTCTTTCTGTCACCAACAGTATGTTTTGCATTAGTAGACCAAGCACACTCATTGTAGCATATTTTGAATGTTTAAAAAAATGTCTACAAGTTCAGATTATGTCATATTTTCATGCAGTTTTTTTTTCTTTGGACTGTTTTTGTTTTTATTTTTTTTTAATTTGGACATTGGTATTTTGTACCTTACTGTAAGATGCTAGGGCAACACAAACTAAAGAGACAACGAAAGATTTGAAGTTTGTGTCCAGTTTCTTATATAATTTTTCTATATTGCTCTCCCAGATCTGCTCCATGGACCACGCTGATCCAGTTCACTCAACAGTCACACAGGGGGATGATGTCTACATCTGACTTTGTTTTAAAATTCTGATATTTGGGACACAGACTATTTCTACTTTTGAGAATATTGTCAAAATTTTCTTTTGCCCATCCATCTGTCCGTCCGTCCGTCCTCAACAGCTTTTCTGGAGATCCGGGTCATGGAGGCAGCAGTCCAAGTAGAGCAGCACAGACTTCCCTCTCTCCAGCCACCTTCTACGGCTCTTCAGAGGGGACGCCAAGATGTTCCATGCCAGCTGGGAGTCATAGTCTGCCCCGTGGTCTCATCCTCGGGGGACGTATTGCAAACACCTGAAACTGGAGGCGACCGGGAGGTGTCATGATCAGATGCCAAAACCATTTCTGCTGGAGGCTTCCTATTGTTAAAATGGAGTTTTTTCTCTCCACAGTGGCTAAGTGATCCTCACAGGGGATCACCTGATTGCTGAGGTCTTTCTGTTATTGTGGGGTCTTCATACAACACTTCAAAGTTCTATGAGCTGACTGTTGTTGTGAATTGGTGGTATATAATAAAGTTGTATTTTTAAAAAAAAACTTTTTTCTTAGACAACTTTAGTTGATGTTGATTTGCTTTATAGCATTATATTAGTACACTGTCATAAAATGTAATATTGCGGAGAACTTAACTTTTATAAAATACTAACAAAACTTTAAGATTATACAGTAATCCAATATAAATTTAAATATTTAAAGAATACTTCTTTGCAGATATTATGAGGACTATGACTTGTGATTTTGTGTCAGATTGGATTAGTGATGTGCTCATTTTCTGAAATGCACAGAATTTTTTACACCGAGTATCCATATGAGAACAACTGGAGTATTACTGCACTACAAATAAAAGATTCATGTGATAAATAAAAGTCTCACAAGATTCGCATGAGACTTTCTGGATGTGGGAGAGAAAGAAAAATTGCCTGGCAGAAGATGAAATAAGGACCATGGATGACGAAAATGGACAAATAAAAAGATGCGACGAGCGGTAGGTCTGATTGTTTTTTTTATCGGCTGTGTACGTTCTGATTTTCTGGTTCATATATTTGAAAGATAAGATAAGAAAAAACCAAACCAAGAAACTGTGACAAAAAGCAGAACCATTCTTTGTGTAAATATGTCCAAAGTCCACTTTTGACTGACAGTTATGTAATTCGATATCGCTGCTGCAGCATTATGCTACTTAGATGCGTAAATTTACTCATATCTGAAACTTTGGATCATATTCTACTTCTTTCTATTTGACAGTACATCATTATCTCTTCCCACTTTCAAGTTATAGCCTTGTAAATTTCTGATATGGCTGCTGTGGCATGATGCACAGCATTATGCAAATTAGATGCGTAAATTTACTCCCATGTCAAACTTTGGATCATATTCTACATCTTTCTAATTGACAGTAAGCCATTATCTCGTCCCACTTGCAAGTTATAGCCTTGAAAATCTCTGATATCTGATATGAATATTTTCTTGACAAAAATCTTTACCACTCTTGACCACTAGGGGGTTAGGCACCATTTCACACCTGTGACAGTTAATGGGTTTTAAGAGGGGTCTCACTTTTCATATCAAATGTCTCTCCCCCTCCTCTCTTTCTCTGCTCTTTGGGAGACCATAGCTGGACTTTAACTGACCAATGGGCTTCCAAGCTTCACTGCATCTCCTTTTTAGGTCGAGTTTTTGACTTCTGCCAAACATGCATCCATCCCATCCATCCATCTTCTACCACTTCTCCAGAGGTCCAGATCGCGGAGGCAGCAGTTCAAGCAGAGAAGCCAAGACTTCCCTCTCCCCAGCCACCTGCTCCAGCTCTTCAGAGAGGATACCAAGGCATTCCCAGACTAGCTGGGAGACATAGTCTCTCCAGCGAGTCCTGGGTCTGCCCCGGGGTCTCCTCCCAGCAGGACGTGCCTGAAACACCTCAAGTGGGAGGCGTCCAGGAGGCATCCTAATCAGATGCCCATACCACCTCACTGGCCCCTTTCATTGTGGAGGAGCAGTGGTTCTACTCTTGAGCCTCTCCCGGATGACTGAGCTCCTCACCCTATCTCTAAGGGTGAGTCCAGCAATCCTACGAAGAAAGCTCATTTAAGCCACTTGTATCCGTGATCTCATTCTTTCGGTCAGTACCCAAAGCTCATGACCATAGGTGAGGGTAGGAACGTAGATTCACTGGTAAATTGACAGCTTTGCTTGAGCGCTCAGCTCCCTCTTCACCACAACAGACCGGTACAACATCCGCATCACTGCAGATGCTGCTCCGATCTGTCTGTCAACCTCTCGCTCCATTCTCCCCTCACTCATGAATAAGACCCCAAGATACTTAAACTCCTCCACTTGGGGCAGGTGCCTGTCCCCAACCCGGAGAGGGCAATCCACCTTTTTCCGGCTAAAGACCATGGACTTGGACTTAGAGATACTGATTCTCATCCCAGCCGCTTCACGCTCAGTGGCAAACCGTCCCAGTAAGACCTGTAGGTCATTGCTGGATGAAGCCAGCAGGACAAACATCATCTGCAAACAACAGAGATGAGATCTTGTGGTCACCAAGCATGACACCCTCTGTTCCCTGGCTGCACCTAGAAATTCTGTCCATAAAAATTATGAACAGGATGGGTGACAAAGGGCAGCCCTGGCAGAGTCCAGCTCTCACTGGGAATGAGTCCGACTGAGTGTTGGCAATACGAACCAAGCTCTCACAACGGTCGTACAGAGACCGGATAGCTCGTAACAACAAGCCCGATACTCCATACTCCCGAAGCACCCCCCCACAAAAAACCACAAGGGATGCGGTCGAATGCCTTCTCCAAGTCCACAAAACACATGTCAACTGGTTGGGCAAACTCCCACAAACCCTCAAGGATTCTCGAGAGGGTAAAGAGCTGGTCCAATGTGCCACAGCCAGGATGAAAACCACATTGCTCCTCCTGAATCCAAGGTTTAACCAACAGCCGGACTCTCCTCTCCAGTACCTTGGCATAGACCTTCCCAAGGAGGCTGAGGAGTGTGATCCCTCTAAAGTTGAAGCACACCCTCCAGTCCCCTTTTCTGAAGGCAGGAACCACCACCCCAGTTTGCCATGCCAAAGGCACTGCCTCCAACCTTTACGCAATGTCGCAGAGGCGTGTCAACCATGACAGCCCTACAACATCCAGGGCCTTGAGGTACTCAGGGCGAATCTCGTCCACCCCCGGGGCCTGGCCACCAAAGAGATTTTTAACCACCTTGGTGACCTCAGCCCCTGTGATAGGTGAGTCGTCCCCCTCGTCCACAAGCCCTGCTTCCTCTGTGGAAAGCGTATCAGTGGGAGTGAGGAGACCCTCGAAGTATTCCTTCCACCGCCCAACAATATCCCCAGTCAAAGTCAGCAGTGCCCCATCCGCACCATACACAGTGTGGACAGGGAGCTGTTTCCCCCTTCTGAGGCGCCGGACAGTTTGCCAGAATCTCTTCGAGGCCGACCGAAATTCTCTGTCACGAACTCTCTGTGCGCTTCTCCAACAGCGCACGGAAGAGGAGAAAGGACAAGAGGATTTAACTGCAGGGTTACACCAAACACACATTTATTAACACAAAATGACACATACAACAGACACGACAGCTCGGGTACACTAAAGGCGCTTTTCCACAAGGGTCGGTATGGTACGGTACAGTTCAGCCCGCTTTGTGTTTCCACTGCACTAGGTCCCATTTGAAGTAGGTGGGAATGTAGTTACAGGGAGGCGGTGCAACCCTCTCCCTCCCGCTACGTAAAACAAGCGTAACTGGCACAAAACAAGCATAACGTTACGCAAAACACAAGCTGGCAGGATACGAGGCGTCTGCGTTCTCTGGCTGTTTTTGCCAGAATAAAGGCAAAAATGGAGAACAGAAGGCAAAGCTGACGATACGACACACTCTGGAAAAGTACTGGAGCGTTTAGGAAACCATAGAGCAGTATAAAACAGAAGACATGAGGATACCAACTACATTACGTATGACGGTAAGCTAATGAATGCTAATGCTACTTTGCTTTTACAGTGGGGAAAAAAAGTATTTAGTCAGCCACCAATTGTGCAAGTTCTCCCACTTAAAAGATGAGAGAGGTCTCCAGTTTTCATCATAGGTATACCTCAACTATGAGAGACAAAATGAGAAAAAAAAAATCCAGAAAATCACATTGAAGGATTTTTAATGAATTAATTGGTAAATTCCTCGGTAAAATAAGTATTTGGTCAATAACAAAAGTTCATCTCAATACTTTGTTATATACCCTTTGTTGGCAATGACAGAGGTCAAACATTTTCTGTAAGTCTTCACAATGTTTTCACACACTGTTGCTGGTATTTTGGCCCATTCCTCCATGCAGATCTCCTCTAGAGCAGTGATGTTTTGGGGCTGTCGCTGGGCAACACGGACTTTCAACTCCCTCCAAAAATTTTCTATGGGGTTGAGATCTGGAGACTGGCTAGGCCACTCCAGGACCTTGAAATGCTTCTTACGAAGCCACTCCTTCGTTGCCCGGGCGCTATGTTTGGTATCATTGTCATGCTGAAAGACCCAGCCACGTTTCATCTTCAATGCCCTTGCTGATGGAAGGAGGTTTTCACTCAAAATCTCACGATACATGGCCCCATTCATTCTTTCCTTTACACGGATCAGTCGTTCTGGTCTCTTTGCAGAAAAACAGCCCCAAAGTATGATGTTTTCACCCCCATACTTCACAGTAAGTATGGTGTTCTTTCTCCTCCAAACACGACAAGTTGAGTTTTTACCAAAAAGTTCTATTTTGATTTCATCTGACCATATGACATTCTCCCAATCCTCTTCTGGATCATCCACATGCTCTCTAGCAAACTTCAGACGGGCCTGGACATGTACTGGCTTAAGCAGGGGGACACGTCTGGCACTGCAGGATTTGAGTCCCTGGCGGCATAGTGTGTTACTGATGTAGCCTTTGTTACTTTGGTCCCAGCTCTCTGCAGGTCATTCACTAGGTCCTCCCATGTGGTTCTGAGGATTTTTGCTCACCGTTCTCATGATCATTTTGACCTCATAGGGTGAGATCTTGCGTGGAGCCCCAGATCGAGGGAGATTATCAGTGGTCTTGTATGTCTTCCATTTTCTAGTAATTGCTCCCACAGTTGATTTCTTCACACCAAGCTGCTTACCTATTGCAGATTCAGTCTTCCCAGCCTGGTGCAGGTCTACAATTTTGTTTCTGTTGTCCTTTGACAGCTCTTTGGTCTTGGCCATAGTGGAGTTTGGAGTCTGACTGTTTGAGGTTGTGGACAGGTGTCTTTTATACTGATAATGAGTTCAAACAGGTGCCATTAATACAGGTAACAAGTGGAGGACAGAGGGGCCTCTTAAAGAAGAAGTTACAGATCTGTGAGAGCCAGAAATCTTGCTTGTTTGTAGGTGACCAAATACTTATTTTACCAAGGAATTTACCAATTAATTCATTAAAAATCCTTCAATGTGATTTTCTGGATTTTTTTTTTCTCATTTTGTCTCTCATAGTTGAGGTATACCTATGATGAAAATTGGAGACCTCTCTCACCTTTTAAGTGGGAGAACTTGCACAATTGGTGGCTGACTAAATACTTTTTTGCCCCACTGTAAGTCCGCCGTACAACATTGTAATGTTGGCAAGTTATCGATATTAGGTACTAAAATATGTATTCTCTGTGTGTGGGTTTCAGATGGCTCTCTTGTGGCAAAAATATCACTTCAAGTGGTCAGTGTAAACGTGCAACACAGTGATGTGACCCCAACTTCACGAATGCAAAGTGGTTAGAAATTGCAGAATGTCTGTAGAAATGTTTAGCTTCCTGTGCAACAAATTGCTCTGATCTGTGTCAAAATCATGGAGAGACTGATGAGATGTCATGGGATTTACCTGCTCCAGCCAGTGGTGTCATGGCAAAACATGGATCAGCTACAGTAGGTGCCATATTGTAGCATATGAGCTGTTAAATATATATTTCAACAGGTAAACAGTACTGAGTTAGGCATAAGATATATTTAACAATTATGATGCATTTTAAGCCAAAACAAATGGATCTAGGATTAAAAGTGATTAAAATAATGCAGTCACAAGGTTACATGGAGAAATATGTGGATTAACTGGAAATATATCGTACTGAGTATTGCTGACTACATGTAGATACTGTATAAATATATATTCTCTGCATCAACAGTGAACTATACTTGTATTCATATAGTATTGCCCAGGGAATTTTGACAATAAACCTTTGTACTTTTGCAGATATCTCTATTTTGTTTTGTGTGTGAAGGTTACCACCAAGTGACATAAATTAAATACAGAGATTGGAAAAGCTGTCTTAAGAACAATCCAGCAGTTTGAGAAATCACTTTTGGTTTGGTGTAAGTCTGCCAACAGAATTATGAACCATAAAGCAGTTTGTGTTAAAATCTTAAATCCCATTAAACCCGAACTCAGGGGTGTCTAATCATGTGTCATGGAGGGCCAAGACCCTGCAGGTTCTCTTTTCTATCTCATTATTAGGAAATCCAGATGCTAATATGGCCCAGAATTCCTCCATATACTGGTACTATCACTAAAGTGTGCAGTGTCTTCTGCACTGGTACATTCAACAATACAGTCTTCAGCAAATAATCGTTTTGGTTACTTTTCTTAAAAATGAGCCATTATTTTCAAAGTCACTGATAAATGGTTCGTACTGTTGACTCTTTTCCCACCAGTGTCCGAACAGACAAAAATAGAAAATCATGATGCAAACACATAAATCACTAAATTGTTTATTACAATCAGCAGCAAATTACAGATTACTTAGAATGTGCAAAATTCAAACTGTAAAAAAAAAAAAGAAAAGAAATTGGAATGGGTCACGCATGCCAGCCACGCTGCTTCACTGAGAAGCAACTGGATCGGCCCCTCGTACTGGTCCCGGTTCAGCAGATCTTCAGCCTACATCTCTGTAAATAGTGAGGCAAGGTCCGGTTTGGATGGATCGTTTTCCTCTTGCCTAGATAAAAAGACAGAAATGGGTGGTGGATAATTAAAGCAAGTTTAAAACATATTTGAGAAAAGAATGAATGAATGAATCTTTATTTCGGATAGATTAGATTAAAAGAAAGGAACAGAATAATATAACAAAGAGGGAAAAAATCAAACAAGGTCAAATTAAACAGCAACTCCTCGGATTATACAATTCAACATAAGTTATCCGAAATGGGTGATGGCTGAAGCCGCAGCTTATATTGCCCACCCATGTTCCATCTAAGAATTCAAAAATAAAATAAAATAAGAGCGATTACAAATCAGAACAAAGCCAAGACAAAACGTGACAAAAACTAAGCAACAGCACAACACAGACTGGATATGATAATCCTTATGTGATTTTACATGTCATCTTGTATATATGTTTGGAATATTTCTTCCTTTAGTTTTTGTTTAAATTGGCCAAACGTTGTACATGATTTTAATTCAGGTCCAAAAGCGTTCCACAGTCTGACTCCCTGCACTGAGACACAGTGTTGCTTGGTGGTAGTTCTCACTGAAGGTTTTTGAAATATACATGTTCCTCTGAAATTATATTGCTTCTCCCTTATTTGGAACAACTTTGGATATTTGTGGGCAGTGATAGATTCTTAGCTTTAAACATTATTATTGCAGTTTTAAAGTCAACCAGATCTTTCAACTTGAGAGCTTTTAATTTAAGAAAAAGTGGGTTTGTTGGTTCCCTGTGAGCAGCTTTGTTTATTATTCTAATAGCTCTCCTCTGAAGCATAAAGACTGGATATATGTTTTATATGTGTTTCCCCATACTTCAGTACAATATGTCATGTATGGGAGTATTAATGAATGATACAAAGTCTATAGTGTGGGTTGATTCAGCAAATATTTCACTCTGTGTAGTATTGCGATTGATTTGCATATTTTACCTTTAATATAATTAATATGTGACTTCCAACACAGTTTATTATCAATTATTACACCAAGGATTTTTTTTTTCCACAATATCTTTATTGAACCTTTTTTTTTTTTTAACAAACATGATACAAACAATCAAACACTAACACTAAAGTACTACAAAAAAAAAAAATGCACTAAAAACACCAACAACCACCAACAAAATCAAGTCTTCAACAATGCTCCTCTGTTTAGTCTAGACAATCCAATACATAAGTATACATATTATGTTCACCAGTTTGGAATTTACAAGGTCCACACACATCATTCACCTTCTTCTTCAAGAGTTATGTTTAAATTTTTTTACATAATCAATAAAAGGTCTCCATATATTCTCAAACACAATTTCCTTTGATTTTAGTATATATGTTATTCTTTCTAATGGAAGGTTTGTTAACATCTGTCTTAACCACTGAGTCACATCTGGTCTATGAGTCTTTTTCCATAATAGTGCAATACATTTTTTGGCATTAAGCAAACTGAGGTCTATGAATGTTCTTTCACTTTTATTAAAATTATGCTTTTCTGGGTACAGACCCAACAAAAACAGTTTAGGATTCAATATGATTTGTTTTGAGATTATTTTTTCAATTGTTACCCTCACCTCTTCCCAAAACATTCTTATTTATCTACATTCCCATAAACAATGAAATAGGGTTCCTTTACTTTCCATGCATTTTGTGCACGTATCTGGTATATTTTTGTTATATCTATTTAACTCCTCCGGTGTAACATACATCCGCATTAACCATTTGAAATGTATCAATTTAAGGCGTGCATTTATTGATTTGGTTTGAGCTTCTGTACAAGCCAATTCCCATTGTTCCTCTGAAATTTCAATTTGCAGATCTTCTTTCCAGTAGTTTAATCTTTTCAGTGAATTTTCACTTGAAGATAGTGTCAATGAGTTATAAAACTCTGAAATAATACCCTTTCTTTTACTATCTTTCATCATCATTTTTTCCAAGGATGAATAAATAGGTCGAGTGAGAGCTTTATTTTGATTTGATCGAATAAAGTTTCTAAGTTGAAGATATTTAAAAAAAATGTGTTCTATTGAGATTAAATTTGATCCTCAGCTCTTCAAAAGACATTATGTTGTCTGCACATGGCAAATATAAATCCTGAATCTTTTGTATCCCTTTTAAATTCCATACTTTAAATACAGCGTCCGCTCTCCCTGGTTTAAAATATTGATTACCCCATATTGGACTAAATTGTGACAATAACTGTGGTTCTTTTAAATAGTTTTTAACTTCACACCATATTTTGATCATATGCTTTACAAATGGATTTTTAACTTGTTTTTGTAATTTTTTTGCCGAATCTGAGTATATGAATATGGGAAGAGGTAAAGGTAAATTGTATGATTCCATTTCAGTCCAGTGAGGGAGATCATTTGATGAAAAATAATATGTCATAGACCTCAGTTGTGCCGACCAATAATACAACATAAAATTTGGACATTTCAGACCTCCACGATCAAATGGTAAATATAATAAAGACAAACGTAATCTAGCCCTCCTGTTGTTCCATATAAATTCCACTAACTTTTTTTTTATTCTTGAGAATAGATCTAAAGGTGGTGATAAGGGAATGTATTGAAATAAATAAAGTATTTTAGGTAAAATATTACTTTTAAGTATATTGATTCTCCCGATCATCGACATTGGTAGTGACATCCATCTCTGAGTTAACTCACTGATATCTGACATTAAGGCTTCATAGTTGACACTGGCGACTGATTCTAGCTTAGGCATAATTTGGATTCCTAAATATTTAAACTGATTTACAACATTGAATTGATTTACCTCAGGGGCTGGGTAATTTCTCTGGGTCTCATTTAGCATTAATATTGAAGATTTAGTTTTATTTATTTTATATCCTGATATTTCCCCAAAATTCTTTATTAAATTCAACAAGGTTGGAATTGATTTTTTTAGATTCGACATAAACAAAATTATATCATCGGCGTACAGGGAGATTTTATGTTCTGTTGGTCCAACTTTAATTCCATATATTTGTGAATGTAAACGTATCGCTATCGCTAAAGGTTCAATTGCCATAGTAAACAGTAAAGGTGAAAGTGGACAGCCTTGTCGACATCCTCTATTGATTTTTATTGGTTTTGAAATATTGTTATTTGTTAGGATTTCTGCTGTAGCATTATTGTATATTATTTGAACCCATTTTATGAAATTATTTCCAAGTCCAAACCTTTGTAGGACTTCAAAAAGAAAGGGCCATTCAACTCTATCAAAGGCCTTTTCGGCGTCCAATGATAGGAGAGCTGTATCCGGTGCTTCTTTATTAAAATAAATAATATTAAATAGTCTTCTTACATTATGGAAGCCTTGTCTACCCTTTATAAAGCCATTCTGATCTCGATTAATAATATTTGGTAAAATTTCTTGTATTCGTCTTGCTAAAATTTTACAGATTATCTTAAGGTCGGCGTTTAATAGGCTTATTGGTCTCATATTTTCACATTTATTAGAGGGCTTACCTGGTTTTGGCAGCAGTATAATTAAGGCATTATTTATGTATGATGGTAAATTATTATTTTGAAATGCTTCTAAAACCATTTCCAAAAAAGGTTTTATTAATTTATTCTTAAATTTTTTATAAAGGTCAACTGGAAGACCATCTGGTCCTGCACTTTTTCCTGATTTCATATTATCAATGGCTAGCCCAACTTCTTCTTGACTAATTTTAGACTCCAATATCTCCCTGTTTTCATTTGGAATACACGGTATAGATAGTTCGTTCAAAAACCCATTTAGTTTTGTTAAATCAGGTTTATTTTTGGTATCATATAATTTTTCATAGTAATCTCTAAAGGCTCTATTAATTTCTAAAGGATCTATAACTACCTGTCCTTTACTTATAATACTGGTAATTGGTGTTTTAATTTCCAATTGTTTAATCTGCCATGCTAATAATTTTCCTGATTTTTCACCTTGTTCATAAAAAGATTGTTTCAATCTTAGAAGACTCGAGGCAGCTCTGATCGCTGATTTTTTGTCGTATTCAGCTCTCAAAATCAGTAATTCATTCTCCAACCTTGGGTCACTTCCTGCATACACTTTTTCCTGAAGATTTTTTATTTTATGTTCCAATTTAGCTCTCTCCTCTCGAGTCTTCTTAGATTTTGATCCTGTATAACTAATAATATGTCCCCTAATAAAAGCTTTGAAAGCCTCCCACTTTACACATGCTGATGTTTGTGTAGTATTGATGTCAAAGAACTCGTCTATCTGTTTTTCTATATACTTGACAAATTCCTCATCCTGAAGCCATTTATGCTGAAATTGCCATCTACCTGATTCCTTTGTCAATTTTTTATCTACATATATTAGACAACAGGGTGCATGATCAGAGATCACGATGTTATCATAAAAGCAGTTTTGAATCTTGGACCTTAATTCTGTGGAAATCAAAAAATAATCAATACGTGAGAATGTCTTGTAGGTACTGGAATAACAAGAATAGGCTTTAACTTGTGGTTTCATTTCTCTCCATATATCTAACAATCTCAATTCTTTCATAAAATGATTAATAGTCATCCTACATCCAATGTGCGTACAATCCAGTCCTGTTGATCTATCCACACCTGGATTCAATGTACAATTAAAATCCCCTGCTATTATATGTTGCCCTGTAAGTGATGATAAGATGAGAAATAAATTAGCAAAGAACTTCTGATCATCTATATTGGGACCATATAAGTTCACAAGATTTATATTTTCTAATAGCAAAGAACCTTGAATGATTACATATCTTCCAAATTTGTCTCCAATTACATTTTTCACTTGAAAAGGAACTGATTTATGTATGAGAGTCATAACTCCCCTGGCTCGGGATGAAAATGAAGAGGTGAATACACTTCCCTGCCATCTACTCCTAATTCTTTTAACATCCTCCTCTATCAGATGAGTTTCTTGTAAAAACACAATTCTTGAACCCATGTCCTTTATTTTATTCATAACTTGTTTAAGTTTTTTTAAATTTTGTAGACCTCTGCAATTCCATGAAGTTAAATTAAGATTAACACTTTGGTCCATGATCAATAGAGAGTTTGGGATTACCTTGCAGTGTAAACATGCTCATACAGAGAAGCAAAAACATGAGTGGTTGAACATTCATCCTACAAACTACACACAAACAAATTTCCCCTTCCCACACTTGTGGCAAACCCCCCAAAATCAAAAGAAAAATTCTGTCTCCCGATATAGCCATCGACCGTTCCACACCCACGGGGAACAGCCTAAGCCACTCCTTCTTCATCCTCCCAATCACCCTAACTCTACTGCTTTTAATGACGTAACATTAACTCTCCTCTGTAGTTTTCCAACTTAACTCCAAAATTTTTAACAACTTTGTACATCATAGTTTTTTTTTTTGTTTGTTTTGTTTTTGTTTTGTTTTTTTAATATATAATACAATCTATATTTTGTAAACTTACTATTTACTTCAAGTCAGTCAGATGCCTGTGCAAATGCTTAATTATTCTACCTTATATTTTGTTCATGCTTAGCTCCCACCAGTCTCTTCTTCTTCTTTGATCTTCTTGATGAACTCCTGCGCCTCCTCTGGGGTCTTGAAGATGTGGGTTCTGCCCTCATACGTGGTCAGCAGTCTCGCAGGATAGATTACACCATGACGAATCCCAAGGTTGCGCAGCTCCTTACGTACGGGATCAAACTGCTTCCTCAATTGCTGGATTCCTGTGGCCAAATCTGGGTAGAACCGCACCTGCTGGTCCTGGTGTTTAATCTCTCCTTTAGCACGTGCAGCGTTGAAGATCTTCATCCTGTCTCTGTTGCTAAGAAACTTCATAATTAAGGTCCTCGGCGGTCCCTTATCTCTCCGTGGGCCAATACGATGTGCTTTTTCCAGAACCACTGCTGATTGCAACTCCTCGTTGCCCAGCACCTCCGGAATCCACTTTTCCAGAAAGGAACATACGTCCCGACCTTCTGATTCCTCTGGAAGACCCACCAGCCTCAAATTATTCTGTCTCGACCGAGATTCCAAATCCAAAATATTATCTTCCAGAGATTTATTTTTTTTTTCCAAAGTGCGCACCTTTAATTGAAGACGGGTGACGTCATCTTCAGCACTAGCGAGACGGAGCTCCATCTGCGCCGTTCGTTCTACACAGTCACCCAATTCCTTTCTTATTCCTTCCAACGCTGTCATAATCCCATCAAATCTAGAGGAAAAGTCCGCTCTCATTGAACTCATGGCAGCCATCAGCGCATCTGCGCCATTCCCCGCAGAAATCGCACCGTTGCCAGCCTCCTCCGCCATATATGGAGTCTTGTCTGCTGCGTCACAGACCTGAAAGTCCGTTAATTTGGACTGTTTCGGCGGCTCGCTTTTTCCTTTTCCTGGCTTTCCAGCCTTAGGCTTCGCCGACATATCCTCGCCCAAACGCTGGGATACGTTCTGTCCCAAATGAGAGAGTCACCTGCCGATCTTTTTCTCCAGGAGCAGAGCAGAGCGAGACACGTCCGTCCTACGTGGCAGCCATAACCGGAAGTCCTCTACACCAAGGATTTTAATTTTGGATACCCTTTCAATCTCTACACCATTTACACTGAGTGAAGATACTGAGTTGTTGTGATGGTGTGAAATAATGTTATCAATAGAAGTTTAGCCACCGCTGTGTCGCCCTGGTTTCAAGTATGGGTGGTGTTTTGTGCTTGTATTGCTAAAATATAAAAGGAAGCACTACAATGGGTCTCAAATGTCTGTAATGTGTTCTTTTACTGGATGAGTTTAAAGATGAAATACTATAGACTACACATATAAACTAAATTCTAATGGTGATTGAACAACTCCCATTCCCCAAAGTGCAAGATACACTATTATGACTACAACTCATAAAGGATCATTTTCAATTACTCTGTAATTAATATTCACACAATCAAATAAATCTCAGTTCAGTCCGTTTCACATTAAGTGGAAATTGTGCTACTTTAAATCTGGCACTTTACCTATACTTTAACTTAAAAAGCGAAAGATTTGACTACAAATATGATGTGTTGTTTACCTGTCACAATACATTGCTGTCAAAACGTCGCCATTCAGGGCAGATCCTGTTTGGACTCTACAATGACAAATACACACACCTTAAGTACATGCACAGCACGAAAGTGCAACATGTAAAAAAACACCTTTTTAACCAGGATTACAACTAGCTTATTTCATCAGATATTGTCAACACAAAGGCTACATACCACGACGGACGTAGCATTGAGCTAGGACATCGTTTAAACACAATTAAGTTTTCGTCTGTCCAAAGTGAACTTTCCACTGCTGGGAAAAATTAACGTAAAACATGGATATCACATCACTCACCGTCCTCTATCACAATATCACGGCTTCAACTGCTGAAGTTGGGTGCTGTCGCGGCCGTACATTCAATTCAATTCTGGTGGCTGGGTTTAATTCCTGGTGCGTCTCCGTGTATTTTCCAGTGCGTCTGCTTGTGCTCCCCACTGCAAGCTCAGTCTGCTTCCCTCTGCATTCTCTCATCAGCCGAAATGCACAGAAAACTCTGCTGGACCGCAGTGTTGATTTCTGCTGATTTCTGTTAAGCCATTCTATCATTGTTGTTTATAATATCACTTGTTCGTGGGCTCATGGACGAAAAATTGCAAATGGCGGCCAGCCAGCAATTCTGGAAAGTCAGCGTAACGCCCACTCTCATGACGCTACGCCCGGACCAATCAGTGGCCAGCAGTGGCTTGACGTAACCGGGCCGGTACGCTTCAAACCTGCTCTGGAGTAGTGCCGAAAAAATAGGAATAGTTCTAAAAAAACAGAACTGTAAGGACTTCCGGTGCCTAATGGAAAAGCGGACAAACCGTGCCGAACCATACCGTACCTTACTGACCCTAGTGGAAAAGCGCCTTAAGAGTCCATCAGGCTGCACACACACCAGAAAATAAACTGGGCAAACAGCCATGGCGTAGCGGCTGTGCTGCACAGGGGAATGCTGCAGAAAGCGAGGCAGCACAGCGGCGAATAAACACACTGCAGTTTACTCACGGTGAGGGGTGCTGTCCGAGAAATCCCAGGATCCCAGCAAGCACACACAGAACACAGTCCTTAGACGTGGTGGTTAGATGGCGGAGAACAATCATCAAATGCACACAATGATCCAGCGGTGTTTGTCCAGCAAAGAGCTCCTTTAATAAAGACGCTGCTGGCGTGACAAATAGGGAACACCTGGGCGCGGGAAAGATGATTACCAGGGTGAACAGCTGACTGTCAGAAAGAGGGGGGGCGTGGCCGGACAGGCCAGAGCAGCAGCTACAGGCAGGAACAGAAACGGTGCACAGACAAGAAAACAACAAGAAATCAAAACACAGCTCCACATAATAAACCCACTGCCTGAGCCACCAGGATCAATCAGAACCGAGCCCACAGGAAGCATGGGCTCGGTTCATGACAGAGCCCCTCCTTCTAGGGGTGGATACCAGACACCCATGGTAACATCATAAGGACCCCCCCCCCCCCAATCCCCACAGGCAAAACAATAACACACGAACCCGGGTGGGAGGTAGGAGGAGCAGGAAAGGAGGGAACACAATACCCCGCCCAGGGTCCACAATCAACCCCCCCAAGTCCACGGGCGTTGGGGCTCAGGAGGCCGCCCAGAGTCCTAGGCCCAGCAGAAGGTCCGGTGGACAGAATCTGGCGGCCTGCCGGAAAACATGGGCCACCAGACCCAGGGAGTCAATTCTTCTGGCGGCTGGCCCGCATTGCTCAGCCACCAGGATGGAGGAAGTGAAACAGAAGGTGGCCTGCCCACCGGAAGGCTGACTGGAGGGCAACCGGATCGGGGAGAGGGAACCTCCACGGCCTCCTCAGTGGCACTCGCAGTGGACCCCGACCGGACCGGCTCTGCTGCACCCATGACAGACTCCAGCAGGAGCCTCACTGTGCCCACTGTGGTCCCTGACCGGGCCGGCTCTGCTGCACCCGCGGTGGACTCCAGCGGGAGCCTAACTGTGCCCATGGTAGCCCCTGACCGGGCCGGCTCCGCTGCACCCACAGTGGACTCTAGTGGGAGCCTAACTGTGCCCACGGTGGCCCCTGACTGGGCCGGCTCCGCTGCACCCACGGTGGACTCCAATTGGGCCAGAGCTGCACTCACGGTAAGCGGACCAATCGGAGTCCATCGTGGGCGCAGCTGAGCCTCTGCCGGAGGTCACCATGGAAGCAGCCAGGCTTCCGCTGGAGTCCGTCGTTGGTGCAGCGGAGCCAGCCCAGTCGGGGTCCACCGCACCACTGAGGAGGCTGTGAAGGTTCACTCTCCCCGGTCCGGTTGCCCTCCAGTCAGCCTCCCAGTGGGCAGGCCGCCTCCTGCCTCACTCCCTCCATCCTGGTGGCTGAGCAACGTGGGCCGGCCGCCAGAGGAATTGACTCCCCGAGTCTGGTGGCCCATGTTTTCTGGCAGGCCGCCGGATTCCGTCCACCGGACTTTCTGCTGGGCCTGGGACTCTGGGTGGCCTCCTGAGCCCCAACGTCCGTGAACTTGGGGGGGTTGATTGTGGACCCTGGGCGGGGTATCGTGTTCCCTCCTTTCCTGTTCCCCTTACCTCCCACCCGGGTTCGTGTGTTGTTGTTTTTCCTGTGGTGGTGGTGGTGGTGGGGGGGGTTTCTTATGATGTTTCCGTGGGTGCCTGGTATCCACCCCTAGAAGGAGGGGCTCTGTCATGAACCGAGCCCGTGTTTCCTGTGGGCTTGGTTCTGATCGATCCTGGTGGCTCAGGCAGTGGGTTTATTATGTGGAGCTGTGTTTTGATTTCTTGTTGTTTTCTTGTCCGTGCACCGTTTCTGTTCCTGCCTGTAGCTGCCGCTCTGGCCTGTCTGGCCACGCCCCCCTCTTTCTGACAGTCAGCTGTTCGCCCTGGTAATCATCTTTCCCGCGTTCACCCAGGTGTGCCCTATTTGTCACGCCAGCAGCGTCTGTACTAAAGCAGCTTTTTGCTGGACAGATGCTGCTGGATCATTGTACGCGTTGGATGGTCGTTTTCCGTGTCCACCGTCACGTCACTAAGGACTGTCTGTGTGCTCGTGATAATCGCTGTGACAACTCGGCCTGCCCCTGTACTGTGAGTATCTGTCTGTGCACTGTCCGTTGCTGTATACCTCCAGTGTGTGTGTTGGGCGGCCTAGAGAACTCTTAGTGTACCCGAGTTGTTTTGTCTCTTTATGTTCACTTGTGTGTTAATAAATGTGTGTGTGGTGTAACCCAGCATTTAAATCCTTGTCCTTTTTCTCCCCTCGCCTTGTGCCGTTGGAGAGGCGCATGGAGATTTCATGACAGTCTTGTTCCATGGCCTCACTGAACTCCTCCCATACCCAAGTTTTTGCTTCAGCAACCACCCGAGCTGCACTTCGCTTGGCCTGCCAGTACACCTCAGGTGCTTTGGGAGTCCCACAAGCCAACCAAGCTTGATAGGACTCCTTCTGCAGCTTAAATTAATGGCCCTCCTCACCACTGGTGTCCACCACTTGGTTCGGGGGTTGCCACCATGAGATGCCCCGACGACCTTGCGGCTGCAACTCTGGCCAGCCGCTTTAACAATCAAGGTGGAGAACATGGCCCATTCAGACTCCATGTCTCCAGACTCCCTCGCAATGTGGTTGAAGTTCTTCCGGAGGTGGGAGTTGAAATCGTCCCAGACAGGGGCCTCCGCCAGACGTTCTCAGCACACCCTCACTATACGTTTGGGTCTACCAGGTCTGAATGGCATCCTCCCCTGTCCAATAAATGACCACCACTCGGGTTCAGATCAGGCAGGCCGTTCCTCCCAGTCACCCCCCTCCAGGTTTCACTGTCATTGCCCACATGTGCATTGAAGTCCCCCAGTAGGACAATGGAGTCTCAAAGAGGAGCACTCTCCAGCACCCCAGTCAGAGACTCCAAAAAGGGTGGGTGCTCTGAACCATCATTTGGTGCATTGGCACAAATGATGGTCAGGACCCGTTTCCCAACCTGAAGGGGCAGGGAAACAACCCTTTCATCCACCGGGGAAAACTCCAGTATAGAGGCAGCAAGGTGGGGGAGAACAAGAAAACCCACCCCTGCTTGTCGCTTCTCACCCGGGGCAACTTCAGAGTAGGACAAGCTGCAGCCCCTCTCCAGGAGACTGGTTCCGGAACCAGAGCTGTGTGTTGAGGTGAGGCCGACTATGTCCAGCCGGTATATCTCAACCTCATGCACCAGCTCAGGCTCCTTCCCCACCAGAGAGGTGACATTCCACGTCCCAAAAGCTAGCTTAGGAAGCCTGGGATCAGACCGCCAAGGTCTCCGCCTTTGACCACCACCTGATCCACACAGCACCGGATCCCCATGCTCCCTCCTGCAGGTGGTGAGCCCGTTGGAGGGACTTCTGCCAAACAAAGAAGCTCAGATGTAATCGGTTCAGCCCAGTTGTCATGAAGTTTTGTACCATCCTGCCACACCCAAGAAAAACTTGCTTTTTGTTTCCTTTGTTCAGTTTTGGGCAGTGATCAAGCTGTAAGGAGCAGACTTGCTCTCCCATTTTTTTTAATCTTCCAAGTAAGGCCCAAAGCCTGTCATGCTCTGTGAAAAAAAAAAAAAATTTCTTTAAAGTTCACTTTTCCTTATTTTAATCCTTTTCTTTAAATTACCGTGTAAGAAGATTTTGTTTGATTTTTTTTTAACCTTAATTCACTCCAGCCACAATACACCGGAAGAAACAGATCTGTGGTGTGTTTTTGTCCCAATTTGACATTCTGATCAGACCTTGTACAATAAACAGATTCCTTCTTCAGTGCATAAAAAGACCACAGCCAGCCTGCTGAAGAACCAGTCCCTTTGTGATCTCGGGAGTAGGCCATAACTGTGGTAAAGAGCCCGTCTGCCAGTCTTCCAACAGAACCCACGTTGGTCCAGCTGAAACAAATCCAATGGACCGCCTGCTATCCACTGGGACACAATGATTCTGCTTGGCTGATGGTCTGGTGTTTAATTTAAACTCAATTCTTCAAAATATTCATGGTATAAGTTCTTTAAACTTAATTTCATGGAAACCCCCATCAGAATTTCAAAATGCATTTTGTGTCATGAGCTGAGGGCTGGAGAATTCCACTAGACCCAGTCTCATGGCTTGGTCTGTTTATTTTTTCATCTGTTGCACTTCATGCCTTTTGGATCCATGTATTTGTTTTCTGCTTGTCATTTTTCTGTCTGCGTTAGTGTTATATTTTTATTTTCTGTACCTATTTATAAGCATACACTACCATTCGGCTGCACGGTGGCGCAGTGGTTTAGCACTGTGGCAGCACAGTTTTACCCTCGGCCGGGGGATCGCGGGGATCATGAGATCGTGGGTTCGATCCCAGCCTCCGACCAACAGTGAGCTGTGTGGAGTTTGCATGTTCTCCCCGTGTTGCGCGGGTTTACTCCGGGATTTCTCCGGTTTCCTCCCGCACACCAAAAACATGTAGGTTTAGGGCGCTCGCGCACGTAGCGACCAGCAGCCGGTGGCTTGTCACCAGACTGCAAACCAAGTCTACCTACGGGTACAAATAAGTAAAAAAAAAAAAAAAAAAAAAAAAAAAAAAAAAAATTCAAAAGTTTGGGGTCACCCAGACAATTATTTTGTGTTTTCCATGAAAAGTCACACTCATTTACCACCATGAGTTGTAAAATGAATAGAAAATATAGTCATTGACAAGGTTAGAAATAATGATTTGTATTTGAAATAATATTTTTTTCCAGATACTCAACCTGCTCAAAGGAAGGTCAGTTTTATAGCTTGTCTAAGCAGCTAAACTGTTTTCAGCTGTGCTAACATGATTGCACAAGGGTTTTCTAATCATCCATTAGCCTTCTGACGCAATGAGCAAACACATTGTACCATTAGAACACTGGAGTGATAGTTGCTGGAAATGGGCCTCTATACACCTATGTAGATATTGCACCAAAAACCAGACATTTGCAGCTAGAATAGTCATTTACCACATTAGCAATGTATATTAGATATTAGAGTGTATTTCTGATTAGTTTAAAGTTATCTTCATTGAAAAAAAACAGTGCTTTTCTTTCAAAAATATGGAAATTTCTAAGTGACCCCAAACTTTTGAACGGTAGTGTATATCAGACCTAAAGAAATGAATTCTTTGGAGATTCTAGGTGTGCCTGAATACCATGCTTTGTAATTTCTCCCTCAAATGGCCATTGAGGTGAAAATGGATATCTATTTTTATAATAAATGTACATAAATCCAACTTTCCGCCTGATTATTTGACTTTGAGTAATTTAAGCTCGAAATTATTCTAACATCCTCCAGCAGATGTCTGCCACCTTTTGAAACTAGCAAATCAGTACAAATCAGTACATATCCCCAATGCAGCGATCATGTGAGAGTGAGATGACAGGCGCAGTGCCGTGCTCTGCCACTAGGGGCATGCAAATTCATACACTCAAAGGGTTAACTGAAGTAAATATGAGCCCAGAACGAGTTTTTTTTTTTTTATGGGGGGGGGGGCAGAACTTCTTCACCCTGATGCAGCGCAGCAAAATAAAATGTTAAAATCATAAATATGACACCAGTTTCATTCCTCTACAGGCCAGATGACTGCTGTGATCAGCTCTGCTTTAACAGAACTGATCGATTAAACAGCCCTCTTTTAAATGAGACCTGACCATCCATCCATCTTTTTTTTTTTATTTACCTTTTGTTCTTATTAAAGACAAAAATAGAAAGATGTTTTTACCTTCTTTACATGTTTTGACTGTTCACTGCAGCCTTCGTCTGACTCCCACGGAGTGAAACTTTTCACTCCCACGGACCTACTCCCAGTTTTTTTAGCTCCTGCCGCCGATCTGGTTCATTGTTTGGCTCGAAAAGTGAGACAGCGAAAGAGAGGAAGGCGTGCGGGCGCTCTCGTACGGCTCCACAGGAGAGGCACGCGCACGGCTTTGCCTGGCATATTTCTGTCCAATGCCAATTCTCTCTCTAACAAGGTAGATGAACTGAGACTGCTGATGCGTTTTAAGGACCTCTCTTCCTCGGCTGCCCTCTGTTTTACTGAGACCTGGCTCAGGGAAAATACACTGGACAGCGCGCTGCTCCTCGAGGGATTTCAGCTGTTTTGTGCTGATCGTGACACAGAGCTCTCTGGTAAATCCTCAGGAGGCGGAGTCTGCTTTTACATCAACAGCAGCTGGTGCTCTGATGTAACGGTAATTTCCAAACACTGTTCTCCCGCCCTGGAATTTCTTTTTATTAACTGCAAGCCATTTTATTCCCCGCGGGAGTTTGCTTCATTCATCCTCGCCGCTGTGTACGTCCCTCCCGACGCGGACGCGCGCGAAGCTCAGCGCGCGCTCGCAGATCACATACAACATACGGAGCGCACTTTCCCGGACTCTCTGGTTATTGTGGTTGGCGACTTTAACCAGAGCAATCTGAGCCACGATCTCCCCCGATACAAACAGTTTATTAAATGCCCCACCAGAGGAGAGAACACACTGGATCACTGTTACACCACAGTGAAGGACGCGTATCGCGCTGTTCCCCGCGCTGCGCTCGGACTATCTGATCACGTGATGGTCCACCTCATTCCCACTTACAGACAGAGACTGAAGCTCACTAAACCTGTTGTGAGCACTATGAAGAAATGGACCAGTGAAGCTGAGGAGAAGCTGGAAACGTGCATGGAAATAACTGACTGGGGCACATTTAAAGGAGCCACGCATGATCTGGATGAGTACACGGACACTGTGAACTCATATATCCACTTTTGTGAGGAGAGCATTCTTCCATCGCACACCAGGGTGAGGTACTCCAATGACAAGCCCTGGTTCACTGCTAAGCTCAGACAGATCAGGAAGGAGAAGGAAGCAGCGTTGAAAAGTGGAGACAGGGACTGCTACAGGGGGGTCAAATATCGGTTTAACAGAGAGCTGAGGAGAGCTAAATCTGTGTATTCTGAGAGACTCCAGCAGCAGTTCACTGCTAACGACTCTGCTTCTGTGTGGAGAGGACTGAGGCAAATCACCAACTATCGGCCTCAGGCTCCTAAAGGTCAGGATGACAAAGCCCTTTATCAAAGACTGTCCCAACACTATGCCCGTTTTGACACCTCGTCAGCTGTGTCCAACCCCCCCCCCCCCTCCCCCCAGCTCCACTGCCTCCACGGTCCCTACTTCATCAAAGGCGGCTCCCCCCTCCTCCCCCCCTGCCCTTGTCATCAGTGAGCAGGACGTGCTCAGACAGTTCTCCAGACTGAACCCGCGCAAGGCCCCCAGTCCGGACGGCGTGTCTCCCTCCACCCTGAGACACTGTGCAAAAGAGCTGGCTCCTGTCTTCACAGACATTTTTAACACCTCCCTTAAGCTATGCCACGTGCCGACCTGCCTCAAATCCTCCACCATCATCCCCGTCCCCAAGAAGCCACGGATCACTGGACTTAACGACTACAGACCTGTAGCGCTCACCTCTGTAGTCATGAAGTCCTTTGAGCGCCTGGTCCTGCCCCACCTCAAGTCCATCACCACTCCTGGACCTGCTGCAGTTTGCCTACCGAGCTAACAGGTCTGTAGACGACGCAGTCAACTTGGCCCTCCACTCCATCCTGCAGCACCTGGACTCCCTGGGAACCTACGCCAGGATCCTGTTTGTGGACTTCAGCTCTGCATTCATCACCATCCGCCCCGCTCTGCTCCGGGACAAGCTGTCCCTGCTCAACGTGCCTGACTCCCTCTGCAGGTGGATCACCGACTTCCTGACGGACCGGAGGCAGCATGTGCAGCTGGGAAAGACTGTCTCAGACTCTGTTAGCATCAGCACCGGATCACCCCAGGGCTGTGTACTTTCCCCCCTACTCTTCTCCCTTTATACCAACTCCTGCACCTCCAGCCACCAGTCTGTCAAGCTGATCAAGTTTGCGGACGACGCCACCCTCATCGGGCTCATCTCCAACGGCGACGAGTCCGCCTACAGGAGAGAGGTGGCCCAGCTGGCGTCCTGGTGCAGCAACAACAACCTGCAGCTGAATGCTCTGAAGACAGTGGAAATGATTGTGGACTTCAGGAAAGTCACAACCCCTCTGCCCCCCCCTCACCCTCACAGGCTCTCCCATCACCACTGCAGATTCCTTCCGCTTCCTAGGCACCACCATCACCAGGGACCTCAAGTGGGAGCCGACCATCAGCTCCCTCATCAAAAAGGCCCAGCAGAGGATGTTCTTCCTGCGGCAGCTGAGGAAGCTCAAACTACCCACCAAGATGTTAGTGCAGTTCTACACAGCCATCATCGAGTCCATCCTCACCACCTCCATAACCGTGTGGTACGCAGGAGCCACTGCCAGGGACAGACTAAGGCTGCAGCGCGTCGTGCGCACTGCTGAGAAGGTGATCGGCTGCAAGCTCCCATCTCTCCAGGATCTGTACATCTCCAGGACCCAGAGGCGTGCTGGCCGGATCATAGCCGATCCTTCACACCCTGGTCACGTACTGTTTGCCTCTCTCCCCTCTGGTAGAAGACTTCGGTCCATTCAGACTAAAACCTCCCATCACATGAACAGCTTCTTCCCCTCTGCCATCAGACTGCTGAACACTAAGTGACTTATTGACTCTCGTGCACTATGTACAGCAGCTCAACCAGACTCATGTCAATCATCACTGTTTTCTTTTTGCATTACCGACTGCACTATATGGTTCTCCACAATATCTGCTGCTCGCTAATATATTTAAAACTGCTGACTAGTATTACTCATTCTTATTCTACACTTTATTGCATGTATAGTTTATTTCTTTTATTTTATCATGTTTAATGTTGCAGCATTGCACCGAGACAAATTCCTAGTTTGTGTACTACATGAACAATGGCAATAAATCTGATTCTGATTCTGATTCTGATTCTGAAGGAACTGCCTCCATCTTGTGGTCAACTATAAGAATTGCATTCTTTCAGAAATTTATCTCCAAATCGAGCTTCAAATTTTTCCTAATAATTTTGGGGACCTTAGTATCTCTCTGGTTGAAAGGAAAGCTTTAAGACCATGCACGGCAAAGAACAAAGACCTCCCCCACTTGTTCAATAACAGGTTTTGGAAGCAGTGAGGCAAAAAAGAGGCTGCCCAATCAGCTGGAGAGTGAAGAGGTTCAACTTTAATCTGGGCAGAGGAGAGAATAAGTAGATTTATTTCTATTTATAAAAAGGAATGTGTTGTAGTTTGAAATGACAGACAGTTTGACAGAACACCCAGATGCTCTTCTCCTCATCTCAGGCGATTTCAACCATGTTTCACTATCTCCCATTCTACCCACGTTTACCCAGTATGTCACATGCCACACTAGAGACAATAAAACACTGGACTTATTCTATGCAAATACTAAGGAGGCGTACACCTCATCACAACTCCCCCAACTCGGGAGATCGGATCACAACTTGGTTCATCTCCGGCCGGTGTACAAACCCCTAGTGCACAGACAACCTCCGGCCATGCGCACAGTGATGTTATGATCTGAGGAGGCAATGGACACTCTAAAGCCACATTTCCACTATATAGTTCTGCGCTACTCTTTTCTTTTCTTTACTACTTGTTTCTCCCGCGGCTGCGCCTCCATCACAACTGCGGAAAGCCGAGTATTGCTGGGGTGGGCGGGATCGAGGTGGCGCTACACTGCTGACGTATAAAGGACGAGACTGACTCCTCAACAACACAGAAAAAAATAGCGGATTACGAGCGGAGGATTTCCACGGTTTTTAACACAATGAATGTCTTTAACGAGACAAGAGAATTTTACAGGAGAAGACGACGTGGATTGAGACAACACACGTTGGAGCAGGAGAGGAGAATAGCGGTTGCCCAGGAGGAATCTGAAGCAGCTGCATATGAAGCAGAGATCATTCAGAGATCATTTCATTTGTTCAGTGTTCATGTGCATACATATGTCAAACGTGTTTTTTAAATAAAATGTTGTGCACTTTTAAACTACGTCGCCTCTGTTGTTCAAAACGGTTAAATGTTAACAGACGGTTAATTAAATGCTGAAACACCGGGGTAATTTAAAATTATGCAGAAGCTTAATCCTAAACCCCTTTAACTTACCAAATAATTTATAATATTATAAAAAAAAAGCCAATCCAAATCTAGACCCATTTTGTATATTGTGTAATAATGATACACTGATGATAAACTGACTCCCCAAAAAAAGCAGCAGCTATACAACGCACTTTTGGTTTGATGGAATTGCCAATTGACCTTGGAATTATATGTGGAAACTTGTTATACTTCCAGTTAACTTTAACTTACAAAATAATTAAAAATATTATAAAAAAAGCCAATCCAAATCTAGGCCCATTTTTTGTATTGTGTATCATTTGAGTATCATTGTACAATCTATTGTTATTTATAAGGGTTATCTGTTCAGTGGTGGCTAATTACACACTAAAACAACGTAGAAAATGACTGCAAAGAAAATGCTGCAGCTAGCCAAGTCACTTTTGATTTGATGGAATTGCCAATTGACCTTGGAATTATATGTGGAAACTTGTTATACTTCCAGTTAACTTTAACTTACCAAATAATTGATATTATAAAAAAGCCAATCCAAATCTAGGCCCATTGTGTATCATTTTTCCAATCTATTGTTATTTATAAGGGTTATCTGTTCAGTGGTGGCTAATTACACACTAAAACAACGTAGAAATGACACAAAAAAAAAAAATATGCTGCAGCTAGACAACTCACTTTTGGTTTGATGGAATTGCCAATGAACCTAGAAATTTTATGATGAAACTTTTTTTAATCCTACTAAATACACTGACATTGTCACACTGCCCAACACCAAATTATAATTTTCTTTTTCAAACCAAAGATCACTATGGATCTATTGAATCACAATCGCATAGGTTTATCATATACATGTCAACGTTTACAACATCGAAAATGTTATATTTGGGTTTACATGTATGGGTATTTTCGCTTTATATTATACTAGACTGCTTATAATTTATTGGAATTCTCAGAATTTGGAATGCCGATATAACATTCAATTCACATGTACTTACCTTTTACCCAATTCGACTTTTACCTTTATCAGTGTCTACTGCTGAATGTAAATTACACCTGTGCAACTGCTTACAATTTTACTTAAAAACTGTACCCAATGTAGAGCAATGGATACAGCAGTGGTAATATTTATTAAATTTAACAATAACAATTACATTACCATTAAAAATCTTGACACCTTTATGGCTGAACAGCAGGATTAGGGTCATATGAGGCAATGGAATGTGTATGTAATTATTCGCCTTTATCATCCAGTGTTATAATATACAAACTACACTTTTATCCAAAAGACTAACATTTTATTACATTACAAATATTCCCAAAACATGTTAACAAATGGGGAGCTTTCAGTACTTCGACCAGACTGCCAAAATGGTTTTGGAAGGCTCCGTGGAAGGAAGCCGTCTCTGTCAGCTCATCCCTTCTTAACGCGGCTAACTGCAGGTGTCTTTCGCGCTGTTCGAGCATCCTTTCATGGATCCGCATCTCCTCAGCATGATTCTGGGCCATCAGTGATGCAAGGTCTGCAATGTTGTTGGACCTCTTCAGCTTGCCTATATGAAAGACAGAAGTCATTGTATTTAGATAACACCGGATCAAAACATGTCAGAAAAAATAATATGGAATTAAACTGTTGAAAGCCTGTGGTAGGATGCTTCGTTGCTGTATTTAAGCTCAACTGTCATGTTGTTGCCCCTCAGTAGAGTGGACTATAAGCAACTTCTGTGGTGATGTGGTTAGGCCCCCCTTCATTTCAAAAAGGATTAATTGTAAAAAGTATTTTGATTTAATGGGTTATTTTTAAAAGAATTTCTTTGTACTGTGGCCTCATAAATCAGAATGGGTTAATAGTGTTAGCTGACTTGAAGAATTTCAATCAAGCATTTTTATTTGAAGTCGGTACATGTGCTCCTTTTTTGGGGGGAAAATACAACAGTATTTCACCACCAACACACCTATAACACTGGGCCACTGTGGCTATGAACACCCCTGAATCTAGTATTTTTATAAACGTAGAAAGACATTTTAAATTCCTTGTTATGCGTCTATAGAAAACAATCACATATAAAAACAACCGGGTGGTAATTTTCAGTTTGTTGTGCCTTACCAGCACTTTACCGGGAGATGCCGGGGCAGTCCAGTGAGGCGGACCCCAAGGGATTTGAAAACTGTGTATAGAAGGAAAAAACACACAATAACGCTCACAAACAAAGTGCAACATGTACCGCAAACACAAAACTTTTTAACCAGAATACAATAAGCTTACGTCAGCGTTTTGTTCACGTGAATACTGAAATAAAAGCGCGATTCAACAGCTTGATGCCAGGTAGCAGCAAGGTACAGAGGTAGCTAGCTATTAGCGGGCTAGCCATCACCACAATTGCCCACAATCAAACAACTTTCTTTATTGCTAAAATAAAGTGCGCTTTTGACCGAAAGGCAAGAAGATGGACAATAACAAAACAACACTCACCGTCACCGTTTTCCAATTCCGTGGCCGTGTCGAGTCCAAATTCTCTGCCAATAATAGCAGGCCGGACACTTCCTGGTATATTTTTTCATTGCAAGTTGCCCCACCAACTCGCTCTGGATGTAGTCATCGGCTAGGAGGGACAGAAAAGTCCGCACCTCATCGTTTGTTCATGGAATAAACTTGCGCGTGGACATCGTTATATGAAAACACAATTGTGAATCCAGTCACCGCGGTTACTCGCTGAAATTACAAATGGCGGACGTGTAGCTTCAACAGAAAACAAAACGGACGCGTTTGGTGACGTTACGCCCTGACCAATCAGCGTTTAGCAGTCGATTGACGTCAATTCACACCTCGCTTTTCGCTCGCTTGTACCCTGCCTCTGAACAGGCACGAAAATCGTAACGGTTAAAGCGTGAGGACTTGGGTGGAAATGGCGAAAAACCGAAACAAGTAAAAAAAAGTAAAGCCCAGGTGATACTGGTGGAAATGGGGCTTTAAGGGCTGTTTTGAAGCCACCACCTGGAAGCAGCTCTGCGATCCACATGGTGAGGACATCGATGGCCTCACACCTTCACGGGCTACCTCAGCTTCTGTGTGGACAAATCCGTTCCCACCAAGACCATACGGTGTTGCTCAAACAACAAACCCTGGATCAACCCTGAGATAAAAACACTTCTGAGAGAGAAGAAGAGAATCTTCAGGTCGGGGAACAGGGAGATGCTGAAGTCCGTACAGAGGGAGCTGAGGAGAAAGATCAGAGAAGGCAAGGACAGCTTCAGGAGGAAGCTGGAGGACAAGCTGCAACAGAGCGACATCAGCGTGGTCTGGAGAAACCTCAAAACCATCTCTGGGCTCCAGAATACCGCCCCCCAGGCCACGGGGGGCAGGGAGTGGGCGAACAATCTGAATCTGTTTTTCAATAGGTTTGACTAACCGCCCTCCCCCCTGACTGCACAACAACCACTGCTGCCTCTAAAGACATCAAGTCCTGCTGCCCACTCCCCACTCCACCAACACCCCCCCACTCCCAACACACAGCCCCCCATCCTGACCAGGACACAGGTGAGGATGGAGCTGAGGAAGATCAAGGCGAGGAAGGCGTCGGGACCGGACAGCATCAGCGCAAAACTCCTCAAGTCCTGTGCAGACCAGCTGTGTGGGATTGTGACATACATCTTCAACCTGAGCCTGAAGCTGGGGAGGGTACCACAGCTGTGGAAAACATCTTGTGTGGTACCTGTACCAAAAACTTCCCACCCCAAAGACCTGAACAGCTACAGACCGGTGGCCTTGACATCCCACTTGATGAAGACCCTGGAGAGACTGCTCCTTGCTTACCTCCGCCCCCTGGTGGAACCAGCGATGGATCCACTCCAGTTCGCCTACCAGCATGGCATTGGGGTGGAGGATGCGGTGATCTTCCTCCTTCACCGTTCTCTGTCCCACCTGGAGAAGCCCGGGAATGTGGTGAGGATCATGTTCTTTGACTTCTCCAGTGCTTTCAACACCATCCAACCGATGATCCTGAAGGACAAGCTGCTGCGCGCAGGGGTGGACCAGCACCTGTCATCATGGATCCTGGACTACCTCACGAACCGGCCTCAGTTTGTGAGAACCCAGGACTGTGTGTCCGACACGATCATCGGTAGCACGGGGGGCCCCCAGGGAACGGTGTTGGCTCCCTTCCTGTTCACTCTTTATACTGCGGACTTCTCACACAACACAACACACTGCCATCTACAGAAGTTCTCTGATGACTCTGCGATCGTTGGCCTCATCTCCAATGGAGATGAAGCTGAGTACAGAGGGCTTATCCAGGACTTCGTGGACTGGTGCCATCGGAACTGCCTCCAGATCAACGCGAGGAAAACTAAGGAGCTGGTGGTGGACTGCCGCAGGTAAGGACAACCCCTCACAGCACCAGTAAATATACAGGGAACAGACATTGAGATGGTGACATCCTACAAGTACCTGGGTGTTCATCTGAACAATAAACTAGACGGGTCACACAATACTGATGCACTCTACAAGAAGGGACAGCGCAGGCTGTTCCTACTGAGGAGACTCAGGTCTTTTGGTGTACAAGGGGCGCTGCTGAAGACATTCTATGACACGGTGGTGGCATCAGCCATCACTTTTGGAGTGGTCTGCTGGGGCAGTGGCATTACTGCAGCCGATAGGAAGAGACTGAACAAACTAATCAAGAAAGCTAGCTCCGTCCTGGGACAGCGCCTTGATCCGGTGGAGGAGATAGGAGAGAGAAGGACGGTGGCTAAACTGTCATCTCTGCTGGAGTTCCACCCTATGCAGGACATACTGAATGCAGTGAGGAGCTCATTTAGCAGCAGACTACATCATCCCAGGTGCACAACCGAGAGGTTTCGCAGGTCCTTCCTACCAATGGCTGTCAGGCTGTACAACCTAAGCAGGGCTGCTCGCAGAGATAGCAAAAAGACGTAACAACCTAATAGTTTTTTTGAATGCAAAAGATGCAATAGACTTACACAATGGTCCCCTCCGGCATACAACTAGGTCGCTATGGAGGGTGAGAATATGTATGGGCACATAATCATACCATGTACGATAATTAAGTAGACGGTTGTGCTGTTTCATCCCATCTAGCAATAATGCTCTGCACTGTGTGTGTTTATACATCTACATATTTATTCCATCTAGCTACAATGCTCCGCACTGGGTGTGTTTATGTTTATGTTTATATTTATATATCTACATATTATTCCATCTAGCTACATTGCTCCGCACTGTGTGTGTTTATATATTTACATATTTATTCCACCTAGCTGCAATGCTCCGTACTGTGGGTGTTCATATATCTACATATTTATTCCATCTAGCTACAATGCTCCGCACTGTGTGTTTATATACTCATATATTTATCCCACCCAGCTACAATGCTCTACACTGTGTGTCTGTGTGTATATATATATATGTGGTATATATGACTCTTATATCCCATATCTACATATGTTAGAACAAGTGGAAATGTTTTGTGACAGCATATGTAAGGAACTTCACACCTGGAAAGGACAAAGGATCTCCCCCGCCGGGTTAAAGTCAGTGGACCTCCCAAGACGCGGCAGCGGAGATGGACTTGACACCTTTACCCCCTAAGGCGAGAGGAGGAGTTCCCATCACCTCCCAAGACAAGGAGAGGAGATAGCAGAACAATGGGGGGGTTAAGATAACGGGGGGATGTCAGCTTTTTCAATGTGTGGCTGATGTCAGCTTTTTCAATGTGTGGCTCTATGTGTGCTTGTATTTAACCAGCGAGCTGAGCAGAGATCTCTCTCTTGCCTTCTGCCAAGCTCTACACCTGATGAGACTCGATAGAAGAGCTATTCATTAAAAACCCTGTTTTTAATACAAAAATCGCCTCGTTATTTCAGCTCCTCTACACTGGTGACCTTGACGCGAGAATATGGACCGGAGGCGTTCTTCAAGCTGCTCATCCATGGTGACTCAGGCATACGCCAGCGACGACGCAGACGAGGGAACAAGCAGATAGCTGTTCCCCACGGCAGAGGGCACTGAGAGAGCTCAACCGAGCTCCAGCACCGCCGTGAGTACCGAGGCAAGGCACTCTCACCCGGCGGGCACAACAGTGATGGTGTGCACGAACGCCGTTGCTGTCAACCTGCCAGACTTCTGGCGAGAAGACCCCACCTCTTGGTTTCAACAAGCTGAAGCCCAGTTTATACTGGCGGGCATCACAGCAGACGATATTAAGTTTTACCATATCGTCTCCAAACTCGACTCCGCCACTTCGAAGTGTGTGCGGAGCTTGGTCCGGCGACCACCAGCCCGGGACAAATATGAGACACTCAAGGCGACCATCGTGGCGAATTATGTCCCGTCAGCGGAGGAAAGAGCCGAGAGGATCCTGGCGGTCTACGTCCACAGAGGGAGCAATCCAAGGACCCTCATGGAGGATTTGCTACAACTCAAGGAGGAGGATAATGATAATTTCCTTTTCCAATTCATTTTCCTCAGCACGCTACCACCGCAGTTGAGAGGGACACTCGCCAGTATGAAGTGCAATAATCATCAGGATTTCCGCACACTGGCCAATGAGGCTTACCGGCTCGTCAACGCCTGCAGAGAACGGACACCCACAGCGGCATCTGCAGATCTGAAAACTGACACCCCGAGCCTTGGAGAGACTCAACCCACAGTGACAGCGGCGCGGCCCAAGCGCAACGAGCAGAACGACGTCTGCTATTATCACCACCGCTTCGCAGAGAAAGCCCGCAAATGCGTTCCCCCCTGCAAGTTTACGATGTCGTGGAAATGCCAAAGCCGAGGGCCATTAACAACAGCGGTTCTCGGCGAGAAGAATAAGCTGTTATACGTGACGGATGGATACACAGGCAAGCAGTTCCTCATCGACACGGGAGCTCAGCTGAGTTTCGTCATGCCCTCCCACGCAGATCGAACCATGGGCACCCGGGGCAATGGAGCAGTGGCAGCCAACGGCTCTGACATCGACACGTTCGGGGAAAAGAGCCTGCACCTCCTCATCCACGGCCGCAGCTACAGATGGACATTTGTTGTAGCAGCGGTGAGCTTTAACTTGTTAGGCGCAGATTTTCTGTGTGCACACGGGTTATTAGTGGATCTTGCAAATAGGCGCCTGGTTAATGCACTATCTTTTGCTTCTATTCCATGTTCAGCTCGAGTTTCCCCACCACCTGTGCAGGCCAACGTCACCACAGCGGGAGGTAAGTTTGAACAACTCCTCAGCCAATTTCCAGCACTCACAACCCCCAAATTCTCAGCCACTGTAGCCAAACATGGGGTTAAACACTTCATTCCGACGACAGGACCTCCTGTTTTTGCCAAAGCTCGCCGCTTAGACGCGGCCAAGCTCAACATAGCAAAGGATGAATTTGCAGCTCTCGAAAAATTGGGCATTGTTAGACGCTCGAAGAGCCCCTGGGCTTCACCACTTCACATGGTTCCGAAATCTGACGGTTCTTGGAGACCGTGTGGAGATTACCGCAGGCTAAACAATGCTACAGCGCATGACCGCTACCCCATTCCTCACATTCAGGACTTTTCACTGCATTTAGCGGGTGCGCGCATTTTTTCAAAAATAGACTTAGTCCGCGGTTATCACCAAGTCCCAGTCCGAGCTGAAGATATTCCTAAAACAGCGGTAATAACCCCTTTCGGCCTTTTTGAATTCCTACGAATGCCATTCGGCTTCAAAGGCGCTGCTCAAACTTTTCAACGGATGATGGACGCTGTCCTACGCGACCTTCCTTTTGTCTTCGTCTACCTCGATGACATGCTGGTAGCCAGCTCATCCGAGGAAGAACACGAGCAGCACCTCACTACTGTTTTTCAGAAGCTGGAAGAGCATGGACTAATAATCAATCCAGCCAAATGCAAATTCGGCGTATCACAAATTGATTTTTTGGGACATAGAGTCTCCCCAAAAGGTGCATTTCTGCTTCCAGACAAAGTTCATGCGATAGAAGGTTTTCCACGGCCCCAAACGGTTAAATCGCTACAGGAATTTTTGGGGATGGTTAATCTTTACAACCGTTTCCTCCCCCATGCAGCTCAGCTCATGCAACCCCTATATGACGCGCTCAGAAAAAAGAAAGCTTCCAACGCGGTCGAATGGACCCCGGAGCGCGAACGCGCTTTCGCGGAAGTAAAAAGCGCCCTAGCTAACGCCACAATGTTAGTCCACCCAGATCCCTCAGCCCGCATTGCTCTAACCACAGATGCTTCAGACCTGGCTATGGGGCAGTTGTAGAACAACTTATCAGTGGGGTCTGGCAACCTTTAGCATTCTTTAGCAAATCGCTAAACCCAACTGAACGCAAATACAGCACTTTTGACAGAGAGCTGCTGGCGCTTCACTTGTCCATCCGCCACTTCCAGTTTTGGTTAGAAGGGCGGAGTTTCACGGCTTTTGTGGACCATAAGCCGCTCACTTTTGCTATGGCTAAAATTTCAGAACCATGGTCAGGCAGACAACAAAGACAGCTAGCTGCGATTTCAGAGTTCACCACAGACATTCGACATGTAGCAGGCAAACTTAACGTAGTAGCTGACTGTCTCTCTCTCGCTGTGACACCGCCAGAGCACGAGGAGACAGATTACACCGCCTCAGCAGCGGAACTCTTCACTAACGCACACACATACGCAGCACCTATCCAGGATGGGATAGATTATGCAGCCATGGCGGAAGAACAAAGCAGTGATGCAGACGTGCGCGCGCTCCTGTCTGGACCAACAGGGTTAAGGCTGGAGAAAAAAGGGTTGCGCGACGGCGTGCCCCCCCTAATATGCGACGTTTCAACCGGCCGACCTCGCCCGTTAGTACCAGCTGCTTGGCGCCGCCGCATTTTCGACGCAATTCACTCCCTCGCGCACCCAGGTGTGCGCGCCTTGGTCAAAATGGTTGCTGAAAAGTTTGTGTGGCCAGGCCTGCGCAAAAACGTAAAAGAATGGGCAAAAACTTGCATTCCTTGTCAACGCTCCAAAATACACAGACACACAAAAGCCCCTCTGGAGCCTTTTCCAATTCCTGCTAGAAGATTCGACCACATTCACGTCGACCTCGTTGGGCCGCTACCTTCCTCCCAAGGTTTCACACACCTGTTAACAATGATAGACCGCACCACGCGCTGGCCAGAGGCAGTCCCTCTAGCGTCAACCACAGCGGAGGAAGTCGCTCGCGTTTTTCTAGCAAACTGGGTGGCACGTTTCGGCGTTCCATCAGACATCACGTCAGACAGAGGGCCTCAATTTATCTCAGAGCTCTGGTCAGCCATGTCTAACAGTTTAGGGGCAACAATTCATCGCACCACCGCTTATCACCCTCAGGCTAATGGGTTATGCGAGCGTTTTCACAGGTCCTTAAAGGCTGCCCTCAGGGCCTCACTAACGGACACAAATTGGGTAAATAAACTTCCCTGGGTTTTATTGGGGTTGCGTGCAGCACCTAAAGAGGATTTAGACGCTTCTCCTGCAGAATTAGTTTTTGCCCAGCCTATCAGACTCCCAGGAGAATTTTTACCAGAGAACCCAGAACCAGGACACCTTCCAGTCCCAAGGTTTTTAGGCAGCAGTGGACCGGACTCCCTCCACGGTCCAGCTCATCACTCTTTTCCACGAGTTTTTGTTCCTCAAACTTTAAAAAACGCGGAGTTCGTTTTTGTTAAGCATGAAGCCATTAAACCAACGTTACGCCCAGTTTACGATGGCCCGTTCAGAGTGCTGGAAAATGGTGACAAACACTTTGTGCTTGATTATGGGGACAGAAAGGAAGTAGTCAGTGTTGACAGACTCAAACCTGCTTTCTTGCTGAGAGACGAACCTGCACAGTTGGCACGAGCACCTCGGCGTGGTAGACCCCCCAGAGGAAAAGTCTCAGCCCCCAGGCAGGGAACAAATAATCTCTTTCCTTCCCACAATGCAGATTCACCACGAGAAGGTCCCAGCGGGACACCTAAGCCAACCTACAGCAGTTTTGGGAGAAGAATAAAGCCCAGACAGTACAAGGACTGATACCAACCACCCCGCAATTATTCACTAATTGTGCTACAACAGTTTAAGGCTACTTATGATTTCACTATGCTGTTATGTTTACCACTGAACTTTCTTAGGAGCATAGCTGCTAGAAAACTTCTCCTGTGGCAACAGTTGTAACAAGTAGTATTTCATAGTTATTATCTTAGACTGTGATTCTTTCTGTGTCCTTTCCTAGTGTTTGGGGGGCCTGTGGTATATATGACTCTTATATCCCATATCTACATATGTTAGAACAAGTGGAAATGTTTTGTGACAGCATATGTAAGGAACTTCACACCTGGAAAGAACAAAGGATCTCCCCCGCCGGGTTAAAGTCAATGGACCTCCCAAGACGCAGCGGCGGAGATGGACTTGACACCTTTACCCCCTAAGGCGAGAGGAGGAGTTCCCATCACCTCCCAAGACAAGGAGAGGAGATAGCAGAACAATGGGGGGGTTAAGATAACGGGGGGATGTCAGCTTTTTCAATGTGTGGCTGATGTCAGCTTTTTCAATGTGTGGCTCTATGTGTGCTTGTATTTAACCAGCGAGCTGAGCAGAGATCTCTCTCTTGCCTTCTGCCAAGCTCTACACCTGATGAGACTCGATAGAAGAGCTATTCATTAAAAACCCTGTTTTTAATACAAAAATCGCCTCGTTATTTCAGCTCCTCTACATATACTGTATATATTTATAGTAATATGTACATATGTATATTAACTGCTCTTGCTTGCTTCCTTTTTTTTTTCTTGCCTTCTGATTGTTGCTCTGAGTGTTGCTATCCCTGTGCTGTTGCAATCCTGGAATTTCCCTGTTGTGGGACTAATAAAGGCTTATCTTATCTTATCTTATCTTATCTTAAATCCTAGGTGGAGAATATATAAAAATAAGGTAATTTAAAGCACTACTGAAAGAAAAAAGAAAAAAATAAGAAAAAATTAATGCTGTGGAAATGTGCATGTATGGTGAAGCGAAGTTAATATGCTGAGAGTGGACAGAAATGGAAAAGGCAGTTTGGTTTTAGAGGAAAATTGAAGGCTGATGAAATGTGAAAGTTTTATGCAGGATATAAGGGAAAAGTATGGAGAAGATTGAAAGAAGGAAAGGAAAAACGTAAAAATGAGAGACCGATGCTGCAATGGTGAGATAAAAAATAATAAGCATGACAAAAATGAAAAAAAAAGACGTTTTGTGGAGAGTGTGGAAATGATGAGGCCAAGTTACGATCAGACGAAGTTTATTCACACTCTCTCAACATCATACACAGAAGGCACTGAATAGTCAAACCAGGTTTCATCCCTTAAAACTCCACAGATCATCTCACATCTGCATGACATTTCACCTCCACCATACATTTTCCTTAAACCCCCAGCTCTCCCTTCCTGCCAACTCCCCATGAGGTCCCTGCCTATTGTTCTCTTGTGTCTAACCACTGCCTCCTGACTGAGACGCTGTCTGCTGACACAACCACAATATACATTGCTATATCACCAATATGCATCGCCATAGTTTAATGGTTTGTCTGTTTCTCTATTAATCTGAGACGATGGCGGTGGTGGTTCTGGGCAGATCCACCTCCCTACCCCAGCGACCGTGTGAGTTCCTCTTAAGACCCACTTGAATTGGCTGTGTCCACCCCCCACCCCCCGCTTCATCCCCTAACGACCCCCTCCTCCCTCCGTGACTACAGTAAAAGAATTTAAAACAAAGGGACATCGAGAGATGGGACAAGGATGATCAAACCGACCACATGAAGCCAGAAGGAGGAGGGGGAGGACAGCAGTGGAGGAGGAGGGGCCATGGCCAAGGAGGAAACGCAGTCCACAATGGAAACTGAGTGATGGCAAGACCGGCCACTGGGAGGGGAGGCGCCCATGACCCACATCCACTATGACAAAATTGGACTGCATGATTAAAACTAAAACAGATAAGTTGACTCACTCCTACACATATATAGAAAATTAGCAGAAAATTAATTTATTAGAAAATTATTAGAAAATAGCAGACATCTTCCATTTACCTGACTTTGCTCTAATGTTAATAACATAGTGTTTATCATAAGTAGTGTTGGAAGTTCAAGGTACTCTGATTAAATTTGTGTGACGCAGGTGCACGTGCAGGTGCACCAGTAATTTCAGGTAATGACGTACAGGGCTTTTCAAAGTCAGAAGCAAAAGTAACAGTTAAATAAAATGTACTATAGGCAATTGGACGGATCTGATCCAAATTATGAACAAACATTTTTTGCAAATCCATGCTCCAAATTGGTCATAAAAAAACTTGCACTGGTCACCAAGGGGATGTGTGGGAACATCCGCTGTTGTATCTGTTGAGGATAAGAGACATTTTAAACAATGGGGGTTCCACACATCTCACTGGTTAGACCCAAATACACCCAAATACAAAGACATATGGATTGGAAAACTGTTAGACATTTTGTCACCTTTGCTGAGGAATATAGCCATCCATGAATAGCTAACATCTGACTTTAAGATAGAATATTCTTCTAAATTATAGACATATGCATTGTCACTTAACTGGGTAACCACAACACAAAAGGCCATGCATAATTGATGCCCAGAAATCTCATACATGACAATCTTAACATTAACAGAAGAGAGGATGAGAAATTTTGAAGAAAGTTTGAAATTCGTTATAGTGAAAAAGATGAAACAGATGTTGGTCTTATAAAAAGGAACAAAATATGTCACTATAATGTCAAAGCCACACAGTATCCTTTCCATCTAGAAACTCAAAAAGGTGTTAAACAGGACATAAAGAGCTAAAAAAAAAAAAAAGAAAAAAAAGCAGCAGATGTTATAGTGCAGGGGTGTCCAATCATGTGCCATGGAGGGCCAAGACCCTGCAGGTTTTCTCTTCTACCCAGTCTCTTCAGCAGGTGTTTTCGCTTATCAGCAATCAGCAGGAAGAAATTCACTGAAATCTGCTGTTGAAAACACTGGTTGGAGGTAAAGCCTGCAGGGTCTTGGCCCTCCATGGCACATGATTGGACACCCCTGTTATAGTGTCATGCTCAGCCTCCCCATTCCTGTGGGAAACATCCTGATGATGCAGGACCTGCAGGAATTAACAAAGCTATAGTACTTTGTGCTCATTGTGTACCAAGATCACACACATTGTTGAATGAACGAGAACTCCAAATGCAACTTTTCACATTGGTAGTTGTAGCATCAACTTCTCCTCAGGCCAATCCAGGAGATCACTTTTCTTCATTTTAAAGCAACTCTCACTCAAGGACTGGTCAAGAATGCTATGTGTCTTCAACAGGACCCCAGTGTAAACAGTTTCACTTTTGTAGAGAGACCTGATAAGGTTTGCTTTTAAAGGCTTAACTGGACCATAAACTCTTGGAGTCAAATCCCAACTGGACAGTTCATGCTGATAGTATCCGTTCATACCAGGAACTGATACTCTTAAAAAATCATAAACTTCTTAAGCTGGCCGATATATGGTCCCCTCTTTCTTTTAGACACAACCCAGAACCCTCTAGGTCCCCCTGCTCACATTCCAAAAACCTAAAAAATTATCTACAGCTCAATGGTACCTCCTAGTTGACATCTACGGAACATGTTTCATTGTGCAATCTGACTGTTAATTCTGACTAAACATTAAGCTTTTCTTCCAGTTCGCATTTCCTAGGATTCTAAGGACACTGTGAAGATAATCGTCAATAATGGTTTGCCATGATTCATTAATCCTTGATTTAAATGTGAGGGCATGTCTTAGGAATGTTTTATTTTCATGAGTGTTATTCAAATAATGTTAAAATTATTAGTAATGGTATAAATGCATGGTCACTGAATATTAGCCTTGAGTCACTTAAATTAGTTAGATTTTATATTGAGTATATAATTCCATAAGAACTGAATGTTTTATCATTCTCTGTCCGTCTTCCCTCTCTTGATAACCAGTCACCAGGCTGCCTCTCTGCTGGATAACGTCCGTGCATTTGATTAGCTGTTCACAAACAAAGGAATGTTCCCTCATTCGACAAAAGCCCATTCAAACTCCTCTTTATGGAAGATGATTGGTCCGCCTTGTGGCCGGTCCCATTTTATGACCCAGTAGCACGTTTCAGTTAAAAGCATCAGAGCCACCCTGCATAATCAAGTTTTTGTTTTTGCTTCTTTTAGAGATTTCTTCAGAGTTCTTTGTACTTCTTTGCAGGTTTCTTTTGTCTAAGTTGTTCTGTGAGTTTAAAGAATTCTTTTGTGTATGTCTTAACCTAGTCAAATCCTGCGTTAACTTTCCTAAATCGTCTTTTGATAAGTTTTACTTGTTTTCTGGTTAACTGAGGAGAAATCATCTTTTTTCTGTGAGCTCGTCTTTAAAGAGAGTTAAACTCTCAAATCCTTTTTTTTTCCTTCACCTCAGAAGCCATTCTTATCCTATTTGAATTATTTTTTTTTTTTTTTGCACTTTCTGACTCTTCATGCAGTTAACGTGGATTTTTAATTTTCCTGTTTTAAAGTGGACTGATAGAGATTTTGGACTTTCTTTTCCTGTCTCATCCACGTCTGACCCCGTTAAGTAACCAGGAGCTCGTGAGTGGAACTGACTAAAACATTTTTCCTTCAGCCTTTGGTTTTTGTCCTGTGGGCCAGGACACATACTAAATTTTGAGACTGATTCAGTCAGTAATTGAAGGTACAGAAGTTAATTAATTGAAATTAATTCATTAACAAGTTGTTCTTTTAGAACTGGTGCCCCCTTTTTACGAGTGCTTTTCTATTTTATTTAGTGAGTGTTGGGGTGACGGTTTAACTCTGTCCCCTCGCACACCTGCTATTTAATAAAATAAATAATTCCTGTACCTTATTACACTATATTTTATTAAATATCGCTACATATTCATTAGCAATGCATTTTTGGCATACCAGTACACCCAGATTATCAATTCTAGTTTACATTCATATCTGAAAACAAAAGGATAACACCCACCAGACTACCACAGGGGTACTGGGAGTCTCCTGCAATTTTTCCTTGGTCAATGTTAGCAAATCTTGCACATTTTATACCTCCTAATAGAAACCAGTTGCTCCTTTATGATATATTGCTGACATCTCCTGATAAATATGCAAACGAAACATATTCCCGTAGGCTAGAGTCTATAAGTGATTAAATAAAGGTGCTGTGTTTAATCAAGGTTCCCAAATTTATACCTGATCAAAGGATAAACCCATCTTCCTACAAAAATTATTTTGCTGTGTTGCTACTTGAACACAGACTTTGTCATATTTTCAAGGGAGGGACGGTGATATTAGTTATTAGTTATCACAGGTTATTAGTTATCACAGCGTATGAAAAGCCAATGGGTTTGAAAATTTGGCTACAAAATGATGAAAAGCCAATGGGTTTGAAAATTTTACTACAAAATTTTTTTCCAATAATGTATAATTTGTGCACAAAATAATGCTCAGGGCAATGTCAAGACCAGAGAAGGGTAGTTTTCCATTATCAATAACCATTTCAGAACATTTGCATGGACTTTACTGAGCTAACCAAATGTGAAGGGAAGAGGTATTGTTTAGTTAAAGTGGATATGGTTACAGATTATTTCACATTTAGGGAAAGTGTTGAATAGTGATTTGAAACACCATGCAGCACATATCACCCACAGTCTGCAGGATTTGTGGAATGACATAACTGGACCACTATAGAAAGATTGAGAAAACAATGGCGCAAACAGGACAGAATTGGACTCTGCTACACTTATTGACAACCTGTTTGTCAATGTTTTCGATAAGAAAATAGAAAGTGGATTATTGATAAATGATATAAGTGACCACTTGCCAACCTTTGCACTTATCCATGGCCACACGGGGCCCAACGCAGAAAAAACTTCAAAATCGTTCAGACACAAATCACCAAATGCAATCAGTTCTCTTAAAGAGGACTTGCTGAAGCAAGACTGGACAGAAGTCTATGTATCAGATGTAAATGAAGCCTATGACACATTTATAAATATTGTAACCACTCTTTATGAAAAAAACTGTCCATTAGTAATAAAAAAGCTTAAACACAAATTTGCTAATAAGCCATGGTTAACCAAAGGACTACAAAAGGCGTGTAAAAAGAAAAATTTATTATATAAAGCTTTCCTAAAGAAAAGAACAAAAGAAGCAGAGCAGCGGTATAAAACATACAAAAATAAGTTAACATATATAATAAGATGTAGTAAAAGAGACTATTACAGTAAAGAACTGGAGAAAAACAGAGACAATATTAAAAATACATGGACAATACTCAACAGTATCCTTGGAAATAAAAGCAGAAATACAAGCTACCCAACTAATATTCCAAAAAATAATAAAACGACTCAGAGTGTGAATATTGCTTCACCTGCAGATGAATTTAATAATTTTTTTGTTAACATTGGACCTAAACTGGCCCGAGAAATACCCACTACGGTGCCAACAGGTGATACAATATGCAATAACACTGCTGTAAAAGACTCCATCTTCATAAAGAACACAGATGAAAGAGGTCATTGAAATTGTTAAATTGTTCAAAAGTAAAACATCTACTGACTGCGATGGTATTGACATGCTACTAGTCAAAACTGTTATTGAATGCATAGTAAAACCACTGACGTATATCTGCAACCTGTCTCTCCAATCAGGTATATTTCCCAATGCAATGAAAATAGCTAAAGTAATTCCGATATACAAGACGGGCGACAGAGGGGAACTCTCAAACTATAGACCAATTTCACTATTACCGCAATTTTCCAAGATACTTGAAAAAATATTCTATGAGAGAATTGACAACTTCATACTGAAGAATGATTTACTATGTGAGCAGCAATATGGGTTCAGACACAAGAGGACAACTGCATATGCCCTAATGGAATTTACAGAAAAAATATCAACAGCCATTGAAAATAAAGAGTATTCAGTTGGAGTATTCCTAGATCTTAAAAAAGCATTTGATACAGTAGATCATAATTTATTATTAAAGAAACTACAAAATTCTGGTATTAGAGGGGTAGCACTGTCCTGGTTAAGTAGTTACTTAAAGAATAGATATCAGTATGTATGTGTTAGCAACAAAAACTCAGAGTCGCTGAAGGTCACCTGTGGAGTCCCACAGGGTTCAGTTTTGGGACCATTATTATTCAATATGTATATAAACGATATATGTAAAGTTTCAGAAAAAATGGACTTAATATTGTTTGCCGATGACACTAATCTGCTATGCAGTGGAAAAAATTTGGAACAACTTCTGGATACACTCGGGAAGGAATTAGAAAAGCTTAAACTGTGGTTTGATTCAAACAAATTAACGCTCAATTTAAGTAAGACAAAATTTATAGTCTTTAACAACCATCACAACAATCCAGTACCCAAACTCAGTGTAAATGGTGTAGAGATTGAAAGGGTATCTGAAACTAAATTCCTTGGAGTAATAATTGATAACAAACTGTGTTGGAAGTCACATATTAATTATATTAAAGGTAAAGTTTCCAAATCAATTGCAATATTACACAGAGTGAAATATTTGCTGAATCAACCCACACTATACACCTTGTATCATTCATTAATACTCCCATACATGACATATTGTAATGAAGTATGGGGAAATACATACAAAACAAACATATATCCACTCTTTATGCTTCAAAAGAGAGCTATTAGAATAATAAACAAAGCAGCTTACAGGGAACCAACAAACCCACTTTTTCTTAAACAAAAAACTCTCAAGTTGAAAGATCTGGCTGACTTTAAAACCGCAATAATAATGTTCAAAGTGAAGAATTTATCACTGCCCGCAAATATCCAAAAGTTGTTCCAAACAAGGGAGAAACGATATCACTTCAGAGGAACATGTATATTTCAAAAGCCTACAGTGAGAACAACCACCAAGCAACACTGTATTTCAGTGCAAGGAGTCAGATTATGGAACGATTATGGACCTGAATTAAAATCATGTACAACGCTTGGACAATTTAAACAAAAACTAAAGGAAGAAATACTCCAAACATATTTACAAGACGACATGTAAACTCACATAAGGATTGACATATCCAGCCTGTGTTGTGTTGTAGCTTAGTTTTTTTTTTTGTTTTTTTTTTTCTCTCTGTGACATTCTGTCTTAGATTTGTCTTGAATAATAACTGCTTAACCTAGCTTAGCTTAGTTTTCTTTTTTTCTCTCAGTCACACTTTGTCTTAGCTTTGTTCTAAATTGTAATTACTCTTGTGTTGTTTACTCTTTTTTCTTTTGAATTCTTGGATGGAATATGGGTGGACAATATAAGCTGCGGCTTCAGCCATCACCCATTTCGGATAACTCACGTGGAATTGTTTAGTAGAAGGAGTCTTTGTCTAATTTGACCTTGTTGTTATATTATACAGTTTCTTTTAACCTGTACTGTATTATCCGAAATAAATAAATTCATTCAGTCATTCATTCATTCATTCAATTGGCTTTATTGTTTACCTTGATACTATTTTATATTAGAATAGTGCTTACAAAAGAAGGTTTATCTCCATTTAAAAGTTTACATGAAAAGATTTAATTAGTATTCCCTCTTAGACCATTTAACCCAGAAGATGAAGAGATTTGGTTTAGCAGATTACATGTTGAAAATGTTGACTTAGAAAGATTCTGTTCATGCTATTCTTCCTAGGAAGGAACACACAGGAGGAATCATCACCATAAAACCTGGAGACAGATCAAGTCCTTACAAAAGACAGGGTCAGAAGCCCCCTGGCAGGGGCCATATAAAATAATATTGTCAATTCCAACAGCTGTAAAAGCACAAGGCAGAGACACTTGGGTACACCTTACACACTGTAAATTATTATCAAAACAAACAAACCATAGAAGTGATAGGGGAAAAGCCATAGAGAGTGATGCTGTTGTGGAGGAAGTCTGAGGCTACAAAGGAAGTCAGGTATTTTCGCTGACCTGATTGTCTCAAATCTTGGTGAAGAAATTAAGAGTCCACAGCAGGTAGAATACACTCAAAATGGCTAACGATGAAAGACCCCTCAGAGAGTATTGACATAGATTCCAGTTTTTAGAATGGTTTACATGTGTTCCTCGTGCTTGCTCTTGTCGTAGTCCTCCTGATACGGCTGTGCCGCAGCTCAGTAGCTATTTTAAAGGTAACTGACAAATCAATAAATATTGACATTAAGGATAAAGGGACCCCACCCACCATAACGTGCACTGGAGATAAAGCTTATGGAGTACCCCATAATGACAATGTGAATTTTTTTTTTTTTTTAGATTTTTGCAAATTTATTAATAATTAAAAAAAAACTAAGAAATCACATGTACTGTACATGTGATGGCCTGGGCGCTGAGTCTGTCCGCGCTCTGGTTATCCGGTATTTTCCCCATTCTTCTGTGTTTGGCATATGGCCATTTCAGGGCTTTTATTCTGACAGCGTCACAATGGGGCTTCCGGCTGTCAAAACTGAGTCACGTTGTGACAGCTGTTCAGTATTTTCCCTGATTACATTTCTCCTTTTATGATTGGGTTGTCATTTGTATTTAAGCAAGCAGCTAAGGGTTACTCCTCGCTGCAATCTCATCAAACCTCTGTCTAACTTGTGTCTAAGACTGGGCTTACGTTCGTATTCTTCATCGTCTTTGTAAGTGAATGCCTTCAGAGTCTGTTATCCTGTGTCCATAGTCTTAGTCATAGTCGTGTTTTCGCCCCTCATGGCTGTTATTTGGTCATTCATGTCTTTTTTTTAATAAAATATACAAACTCATTGGCTGGCTTTCGGCATCGTATTGATAGCTCGTGAGGGCCATCGTTGATAGTAGGTCGCAGCCAGAAGGAGACGTCGATCACCGTGAGTTTGTCTTTTTGGGGGGGGCTTGTTGTTTTTCCCTGTTTTCCATGTACCAGCGTGTTGGAGATGGCGTCGCCAGGAGAGGGCTACTCCTTAGACTTGGGCTACAGACTGATCGTGTTCCTTGTAGATCTAGATGGCCTGCTCTCCAACGCTCGCAGCGGCATCAATCCTGACGTCACACGCTGGTACTTGGACCTTGCAGAGGCGGCTATTAAGAGGCGCCTATTAACGGCAATCCTCACCACGCCAACCATGCCGAGGTAAGGAGGAGGATGGCAGAGATTACGGCTCTCCGGAAGAACTCCGGCAGGAAGCCAAGGGTGAGGCATTCCCGTTCCTTGCCTTGGGATCCAGTTCCTGTCGCCCATCCAGCCCAGGAGTCCACGTCACCCAAGGGTCGTTCCCATCCACAGCGGAGGAGGATGTCAGCCAGGATTCCCCCAGAAGAGACGCAATGGGCAGCTGAGCTCATCCGGGGCCGTGTGGCTGAGGCTCGCTCTTCCTTCCATCTAAACTCTAATCATGAAGCATTTGGTGGCGGCAGTTAGACTGGTGGAGATCAATCCCGAGCTTTATGACTATCCCGAGTACACTGAACTGCTAGCCTCTGTTTCCGCGCAGCAGCGGCGGTTTCCAGACCTTACCTTACTGGCCACGGCCCAGTAGTTGATGATTTTGTTCACTGGTGTGAGGATTCCTACCTGCAGCTGAATATGACAAAAACTAAAGACATGATTATTGGCTTTAGGAGGAAAAATCCCAGGCACAAAGTCACCGTACTAAAAGGCCAGACCACCGAATGTGTACAATCCTACAAATATCTTGGGACGATTATTGATAGTAATTTAAAGTTTGAAGAGAACTGTGAAAGGGTGTGCAAAAAGGGTCAGCAACATTTGCATTGCTTGAGAAAATTTGCACGCTTCCAAGTTGACCGAACCATAATGACAATGTTTTATCGGGCTTTTATTGAATCTGTTTTATCCTTTTCTTTAGTGTCATGGTTTGGTCAGATAAAACTGAAACAGAGGAAATCCTTGGATCAGGTAGTTAGATGGTCCAGTTGTTTGCTTGGTGAGCCACAGCTGAGCCTGACATCTCTGTACACCAGACAAGTACAGAGGATGGCTACCTCCATTTTAAATGATGACTCCCACCCTTTGCACTGCCACTTTCAGCTTCTTCCCTCAAGATGGAGGTTTGCTGTCCCAAAAAGTAGAACCCAGTGCTACAACAACAGCTTTGTCTCTTCTGCTGTCAAAGAGTTGAACAAGCTGTAAAAATATATTGCACATAATTTAGGTACCTATTTATTAACTCCATTTTATATTTACTTATTTTTGTAGGACGTCACTTGGGTTCTAAATATTTTATTGGGTTTTAGACCTTTGAGTTTTTAACCTCTTTGACTAGTTTTTAACTTTTAATATGACCCTTCTCTCTTACCTCTGGTTTTTCTCCCATCTCTTTGTCTTTTTATACCCTGATTGATGGAGCCTTGAGTATTTTTATCATGTTTATAGTCAGCTTCATATGTGCCTGTGTTTGTGTCTATGTTGAATGTAATTTGTGGCTTGTATATATGGATGTCACCAGACTGCAAAACAAATCTACCTACAGGTACAAATAAAGTAACCTGAACCTGAACCTGAACCTTACCTTTGCCTCGCCATCTGCTGGTAAACGCCGTCACCCTGCTCGCGCCCAGCCTCAGCGAGATCCCAGTATGGATCCAGTGCCGGGTCGCCGAAAGAACTCTACCTCCTAGCCAGCTGTTGCCCCTGCATCACGACAGAGGGGAAAGGCAACAGCCTCCACCTCCTGGTCTTCTGGTTCCGCTGTTCCGTCAGCGCCTCGTCCCCGGACTGCCACAGCTGCTCCTCCCTCCTCCTCAACGCTCTCTCCAGCTGCTGTGAGCTCCACGAGTTCTGCTCCGGCTGTGTCCGTCATTGATCCTGCACAAGTGGCTCCTCTTTGTCTTCCCGGGGGGTCCGCCGTCACCATCCTTAGGGGAAATGGAAGAACCAAGCCCGCTACAGCAGGCACCATCGGCCCTCTTGAGAAAAGGCAAGTGCTATTTCATTTTACTCCTCCATATTATGATTTGCCTTGTCTGACTCCTGGTGGTGGAGTTTGGGGTTCACAGTTCCCTGAACTTCCTCCACCTGCTGTAGCCATTAATTGTGAGCCTGCGTCCTCTGTGTCTCCTTCCCCTGAGCGTCCCCTGGTGCCAGGAATACACCATCGGACGAAGAAGGAGCCTGTGGCCCTGGAGAGCCTGGTACCAGTCCCGCAGCCACGTCACGAGCAGAGGAGGAGGGTGGACTGCTGGTTGGAGCCTGCACCGACGATCAAGCGTCCCCGGGTCTTCATGGAGGAGCAGTTCAACCCAGCAGGCCACGGATCCCCTGCCACCACACCGAACGGGCCTTCAGCATTGACCTCAGCGCCAGGGAGTCCTCGGACTGTGATGACCATCATGCCAGCTGCGTAGCCCGCCGCAGTCAAGTGGGAACCAGGAGCGGACCTCCAGCTCTTTGAACCTGGATCGTCAGAGTCCTGGACAGCGGTAGAGCCCGAGATCAGGCAAGTGCTCTCTTTTGTCTTTGTCTTCTCTGTTCTTGAGCATTATTGCCTGTCTCTTGGGGAAACGAGCTGGGTGCAGCCGACCGCTGCATCCGAGCTTGTCTTGCCGGGCTCTGCCGCTGCCGGTGATCCTGATCCCTGTTTTTTTTTTTTCCTCTGAGCCTTCCCCCAGGGTCACTGGAGACGAATAAGCTCTAGTTGTCGTCATGGAGGCGCCAGGTTCGTGCTCGGAGGTCATCCCTGATACTTCGCTGGCCCATTCAGGGACAATCGAGGATGCAGTGCCAGTCCAATCGGAGCCCATTGAGGATGCAGTGTCGGTCTAATCGGGGCTCATCGAGGACACATTGCCAGTCCAATCGGGTCCCGTCGAGGGTGCAGCGCCGGTCCAATTGGGGCCCATCAAGGGCGCAGCACCAGTTCGGTTTGAGGCCAGTGAGGGAACTGTGGATTCCCTTCGGCTGAACGCCGGGCTGGTTCCTTTTCTTTCCTCCTATTTTTCCCCACTGGGTGCCGTTGGGGTTCCCCTCATTCGGGTTGGCTCTCCCCCGCTGTCCCTCTCGGTAGGGAGGCCGTATCTGAGCTTCCCCCTCTGGTCCTGGTGGTCTAAGGATGCGGGACGGCTGCCTGATGAGCCGTCTTGTTGGATCGGCGACCTGGTTCAGCCGCCTGAAGAACTGCTTCGTGGGTTCTGCATTCTGGGTCATCAGCCTGAAGAACTGCCTTGTTGGTTCGGAGAGCTGGTTCAGCCACCTGAGGTACTGTTTTCCCGGGTCTGGGACTTGGGTAGGCCACCTGAACTGCTTTTTTCCCCCGCAGTCAGGTGGAATTGGGATGCGGGTAGACTGCCTGTACCGTTTTTTGTTTTTTTTCTCTCCTCCGCTCTCTACCTGCAGGCGTCCCTGTAGTGTTTTTTTTATCTCCCCTTAACTTTTTTTTCTTCTTATCAATTTCCTACTTGTTGTTAGGGTTTGGATGTCCTCGCTGTATGTTATTTGTTTTCTGTGACCTTTGGGACATGAGTTCAGCCATGTCTTCGCCCTCAGTTCTTGGTGTTTTCCTGCCTCAGCCTTAGTTTAGTCGTTGTTTATTTTCATTATCATGTCTCTGATGTTCTGTAATCTTGATTTTTTTTTTTGCCCCGCTTTCTGTGCTTATTATTATTATTAGTAGTAGTAGTAGTATTTTGGTTCCGATGTGCTCTGTCTGTTCAGCCCATTTTCTTATTTTGGTAGTATGATCTATGTATAATTGCTCTGGTAACCTCGTTGCCGTTACAGAGAGGAGATGATTGTCATTTTTGTTTAAGACTTTCAGTAACGCCATACTTAAAATCAGTGTTTTTGAGCATTAGGTCACCATTTCAATATTTTTCTGAGTGGAAGGATCTGTTTGCTTGGCAGCATTTATTTTTCTATTTTTTCATAGATTTTCTTTATATATGTACCTTGGGAAGTGAATTTTCCTTTTTAATTATCTGGCAGGTCTCTGGAAATTTTACATTTTGTTTAGCTTTAAGAGAGTAAATATGAACAGTATTGTGCAAACTCTGTCACATGCTGCACTTCTGCTTTTCTTGTAACAACCTGTCTTGTAGCTTGAACTTGTGAAAACCAAATTTCCTATCAAACTGCACTTGCTGGGTACACATACTTTCTAATGTTTTATTTTAAGTGTTTGTTAATTTTGGTCTCTCAGTACGTTATCTATAGTTTGTCTGCCTACTCTGTAGTCATGGATTTTTTTTTTTCTTTGTTCTCCTTGGTGTTTACATGGTACTTGTTTTCTAAAGTATACCTGTATTTTAGTTTTCTGGTTTTCTCTGTAATTTGAAGGGGTGTTCTTGTTTTTTGGCCCTGCCGGGTTGTTGACATTGCCCTGTATTTGTATTTTGGTTTTCTTGTTTCCCTGTAGGTTGAGAGATGCTGCTTTGTTGTTGTCTTTACCTGTTTATTGTAATGGACAATACTTGCTGCTCAGTAGCTTTTTGAGTTTTTTCTTTTTCCCCTGGTGTTATAGGGTACAGTATGTTTTTGTATGTACCTGTATTTTTGTTTGTCAGAATGTGATATTCTTTGTTTTCAATTTTGCTTTAGGATTGTTGTGGCATGTTCTGCCTTGTTTTGCTGTGTGTTAATCTTGTCAATTCGGTTATCTTTGGGCCCTCCATTATGTTTTTTGGTTCTCGCCCTCTTGGCCTGTTCCCCCTCCGCCCTCCCTGGGTCAGCCCTGGTTCCCTTCTGGTTACCGGGGGGTGGGGGGTGGGGGTGGGGGGGCTGGATGTCACGTTGGCGCCTGGAATTCGCCTTGTGAACGGGAGGTACTGTGATGGCCTGGGCGCTGAGTCTGCCTGTGCTCGGGTTATCCAGTATTTTCCCCGTTCTTCTGTATTTGGCATATGGCCATTTCAGGGCTTTTATTCTGACAGCGTCACAACAGGGCTTCCGGCTGTCAAAACTGAGTCACATTGTAACAACTGTTCAGTATTTTCCCTGATTACATTTCTTTAATGATTGGGTTGTCATTAGTATTTAAGGAAGCAGCTGAGGGTTACTCCTCGCTGCGACCTTGTCAAACCTCCATCTAACTTGTGTCTAAGACTGGGCTTACATTCGTATTCTTCATCGTCTTTGTAAGTGAATGCCTTCAGAGTCTGTTATCCTGTGTCCATAGTCAGTCATAGTCATAGTCGTGTTTTCGCCCTTCATGGCTGTTATTTTGTCTTTCATGTCTTTTTGTTAATAAAATATGCAAACTCATCGGCTGGCTTTCGACGTCTTATTGATGGCTCGTGAGGGCCATCGTTGACAGTACATACGTAAGTATTCAGTCTTTGCCTTGAAGCTCAAAATTTAGCTCAGGTGCATCCTCTTTCCACTGATCATCCTTGAGATGTTTCTACAGCTTAATTGGAGTCCACCTGTGGTAAATTGAGCTGACTGGACATGATTTGGAAAGGCACACACCTGTCTATATAAGGTCCCACAGTTGACAGTGCATGTCATAGCACAAACCAGGTATGAAGTCAAAGTAATTGTCTGTAGACCTCCGAGACAGGATTGTCTTGAGACACAAATCTGGGGAAGGGTACAGAAAATTTTCTGCTGCTTTGAAGATCCCAATGAGCACAGTGGCCTGCATCATCTGTAAATGGAAGAAGTTCACAACCACCAAGACTCTTCCTAGAGAGATTGGGGGAGAAGGGCCTTAGTCAGGGAGGTGATCAAGAACCCGATGGTCACTCTGTTAGAGCTCCAGCATTCCTCTGTGGAGAGAGGAGAACCTTCCAGAAGGACAACCATCTCTGCATCAATCCACCAATCAGGCCTATATGGTAGAGTGGCCAGACGGAAGCCATTCCTTAGTAAAAGGCACATGACAGCCCTCCTGGAGTTTGTCAAAAGGCACCTGAAGGACTCTCAGACCATGAGAAACAAAATTCTCTGGTCTGATGAGACAAAAATTGAACTCTCTGGCATGAATGTCAGGCGTAATGTTTGGAGGAAACCAGGCACTGCTCATAACCATGCCAATGGTGGTGGCAGCATCATGCTGTGGGGATGTTTTTTCAGCGGCAGGAGCTGGGAGACTAGTCAGGATAGAGGGAAAGATGAATGCAGCAATGTACAGAGACATCTTGGATGAAAACCTGCTCCAGAGCGCTCTTGTCCTCAGACTGGGGCAATGGTTCATCTCTCAGCTGGACAAAAATGAAATGAAAATGGCTGTGCACCGATGCTTCCCATCTAACTTGATGGAGCTTGAGAGGTGCTGCAAAGAGGAATGGGCGAAACTGCCCAAAGATAGGTGTGCCAAGCTTGTGGCATCATATTCAAAAAGACTTGAGGCTGTAATTGCTGCCAAAGGCGCATCAAAGTATTGAGCAAAGGCTGTGAATACTTATGTACATGTGATGTCTGAGTTTTTTATTTTTAATAAATTTGCAAAAATCTAAAAAAAAAATTTTTTTTCATGTTGTCATTATGGGGTGTTTTATGTAGAATTTTGAGGAAAAAATGAATTTAATCCCTTTTGGAATAAGGCTGTAACATAGCAAAATGTGGAAAAAGTGAAGCGCTGTGAATACTTTCCGGATGTGAGATACAGTAGATATATACAGTATATATACAGTATATGTGTGTGTGTGTGTGTGTGTGTGTGTGTGTGTGTGTGTGTGTGTGTGTGTGTGTGTGTGTGTGTGTAAATAAAATGGATATGTGTGTGCGTACACGTGTGTGTCTTCACCCCTGTAACCCTGCTCCCTGAAAAAAGTTCAGGCAAAGAAATTTTTTTGCTTTTACCCCTGACTGCTGCCTCCGTGACCCAGTCCTCCGGAGAAGTGGTAGAAGATGGATGGATGGATGTGATTTTAATGCTGATTTGTCAGATGACAGTTCTATTCTTGCCAAGCATCTGTTACAGCTCTGTAGTGACAGTAATCTTATTATAGCCAGAAAGTTGCTCCTGCCTGATAATAGCTTTACATATACAGTGGATATAAAAGTCTACACACCCCTGTTCAAATGTCAGGTTTTTGTGATGTAAAAAAAATGAGACCAAGATAAATCATTTCAAAACTTTTTCCACCATTAATGTGACCTATAACCTGTACAACTCAATTGAAAAACAATCTGAAATCTTTTAAGGGGAAAAGTAAAAAATAAAAGACTTAAAAATGAGATCAAATATAGTTTTTGTTTTGTTTTATTAAGATCCCCTTTAGCACTTGTGTAAAACATTGGCTATTATTCCTGGGGCCTAACATATATTCTCTTTTGTGTCTACCTTGTACAGAGGAAGGAGCACAATAGATACTCTGCAAAATGGACCAGTCAGCAGACATCAACAGGATCCAGCTGGCAAATGTGGGTAAGTCAGTCCCTCCAGGATTTCACGGGATGTTTTTATGATTGTTGCGGCCCAAAAAGCTTGAATTTGCAGAAGATTTTTGTAAAAAGTTGCGATAAAAGTTGAGATGTTTTGAGCAAATCCGGCACTTCATACAAGCGGTCAAGACAGAGACGTGGGGAAACGTCTACCGGTGGGCCAGGGGAGACAGAGGAAATGACGGTGTGGGAAAACTCACGGGTGAGTGTTTTCTTTTCATCACGGACACTGTTTTTTGCTGATGTGTTCCATTAATACTCACTGTAAACATGGAAGTGGGCACGGTGCAGTGACACATTTGATTGGTTAGACTGAGTGTTCGAGTGCTATTCAGGGACAAATTTGTTTGGCGAAATTGGTGGAAGTTGATAAGGATTAGCCAAAATTGCAGGAAAGTTGCGGTGATTGGACGAAGTTGCCAGGTCACTCAAAAGATGCGGTGATGGCCTGATTTCATGTGAATTAGTGCGATCGCAACATAGCGAAATCCTGGAGGGACTGGTAAGTGTGAACAAACAACAGATCTTCCATGTGAATTGTTGTTGGTTTTTTTTATAATAGACAAGAGTCTACATTAAATTTGTTAAACTTCTTTGTTTTCTTACAGATGTAATTCCTGATGCCTGAATGATATCATCATTTGAAGACTTCTGAGGACAATAAGTTTCAGGCAGGACTTCAATTAGGCCTGAAAAGAAAGTGTAGAACAAAGAAAAAGTAGGGCCCCATATCTGTCTTTGCCTTGGGCCCCAAATAGACTAAGTCCACCCCTGCCCCCAGTACATGCCGAGCTGCGAGACATGGGGGTAAATGTATTTTTAAAGACAGTTATTAAATATACAGTAAATACCATGACATTTCAGTGTGTGCTAGACCTGAAATCCTTAAAAAAAGACTTGTTGCATATTTTTAGCGATGGGCGAGAAGGGATGGTAGAAGAGGTAGGTGGGAAAAGTTTGCCTCTGAGTCTTTTTGGAAGAAATCCTGTCCTCCCGACCTGCATAGCAAACTCCCTCAGTGTAAATCAAGGCTTTTGTGTCTGCTACTTTTGTGCGACCCCAAGTTGACAAATTGGGAATAGCAGTTATTTTAGTTATTTAGTCATAGTTATTTAGTTTATTATTTCTGGACAGCATGGTGGCAGAATGGTTAGCACCGCGGCAGCACAGCAACTCACCCTTGGCCGGGGGATCCTGGGTTTGATCCCATCCCCTGACCAACAGTGATCTGTGTGGAGTCTGTATGTTCTCCCTGTGTCTGCGTGGCTTTACTCCAGGATTTCTCCAGTTTCCTCCCACAGGCCAAAAACATGCAAGTCAGGTTAACTGGAGACTCTAAAGTGGCCCTGTATGTGAATGGTGAAGGGGCTGGGTGCCGCACCAGTGGCTGCCTCATCCACTCATGTGGATGCCCTGTAGTTTCCCCATTGTGGACTAATAAAGGATTCTAAATCTTTATTGAAAAGGTGCTGCTCATGCATTTTATTATATAATTTTCACACTTTGCAAATTCATCCCACGGGCAGGTTTGGACCCTCTGCTGGGCCGGATTTGGCCTGCAGGTTGTACGTTTGACACCGCTGGCTTAAAGGAAGGAGGATCTGGTTTTAGGATGGTGGGTCTGACAGTGATCAAGTGAATTGAGGAGATTCTACCATGCCCCAGTATAAAATTGTTTTGTTTTGTTTTGTTTTTTTAACTGGGAGTTATTGGTTAAGAGCTCTCTGTAATTGGAGAGTAAATTATCAAGCTGGAAGTACATACTGTACATTTGTTCCCCTTAGCTTGGACAATCGGAAAATGATTTTTGAGGAAGTGAGTATTATGTATGTAAACAGGCTGGTAGCAGTAAGATGGCGGCCGGGGAATAGACTGGGGTGGTTAACTGCCGGTTTCTGGTGGTGACGCCACTCCTAGTATAAAAGAGGTGGGCGGAAGGGGCTAGTCCTCTTTCGTCGGGAAGACACCTGGCCTGCATGCGAGTGCCATAAGCCTTATTTGTATTATAGTTAGTATTCTAATAAAGCTCCATAAAACCAAGTTACCACTTACTCATTATTTGCCTAAATATGGATTCAACATTTGGCGACGAGGTAAAAGCGGTAGTGGAACGATCTGTTGCCAGTTTTCGGCCATTTTTGGAGGCCCCGGGCGAGCCACCCATGCCATGGCCCCGGTGGTTTGCTGCTTTTACTAACTAGTTGGTGGTTTTGAACCTCGGCGAGCTGGAGAAGCTTCGCGCGAGGGCTGTCTTGGTCCATAATTTAGGCATTGTCACCATGGGATGAGACGCCGGGTCCGGCGCTCAGCCCATGTCCCTTCTCATCCCTGCCTCTCATTGGGCAGCGTCTCAGCAGGCTCCCAGCTGTCACTGTTACGGGACGGCTGGGGCCAATTAATCCTCATCAGCTGGGGCGCTGCTAATGAGGATAAAAAGGAGCAGCCTCGATCACTCGGGGCTGTGACTTAAGCACTGCTAGGCTGGAGCCCCTTCGTCCGGTGCCAGCCCTTGACTCATCTTGCAGCATAACTCGTAAGTGTTTTCCCGTAAGGAGTTATTGTGCCTCTGTACCCCCATGTCCGGTGCTAGCTCTCTACTTGCCTTACTGTGTCACTTGGGAGTGTCATCTTGAATGAGTTCCTGTGTATTGGAGTCCTTATGCCCAGTGCCAGCTCTCTATTCGCCTGGCTGCTTAAACCGTGAGTGTTACCCGCTGTGAGTTCTCATGCTGTTACCCCTACGCCCGGTGCCAACTGTTAACTCTGGTGCTGTACTGCTCGTGAGTGTTACTGTGTATGAGCATCTGTGCTTTCCTCATCCCTCACCCCTGTCATCAATAAAACATCTCAACTCACTGGCTCGCCCTTGGCTCTCATTGTGTGGCTCCCCAGAGCCACACGTAACAGGCATGGAGGGGCAGAGGATACTGGAGAACCTTGGGGATGCTGATAGCTTTGATGAAGTGGTGGAGCTAATGGTGTGCTATTTTCACGCGCCCGAAAACGTCACGGTCCAACCCATCCAGTTTCGACAGTGCCACCAGCAGTCAGGAGAGCCAGTGAAGAGATTCTTGGCGGACCTCCGAGAGCTGGCGAGGGAGTGCAAGTTCGGACCACTGGAGGACGAGATGATTAGGGATCAGCTGGCAGAGCACATCCGCTGCCTGGCAGCCCGGTCCAGGCTTTTAACACACCCAGGAGAGTTGACGTTGGCTGCAGCTATCGAGCTCGCCCAACAGTTCGAGGCAGCAGAGACCATCGCGAGGGGCCTTACTGAAGGGACCACTCTGAGTCAGGATGAGTCTTGCGCTAAGGCACTGTTGTTGGACCCTGGTGACGAAGACAGCAGAGAGGAAGAGTATGCCTCTATTGTAAAGGTCAGGTCCGCTCCAGGTACGCCACGTTGTTATGGCTGTGAGTCCCCTAGTCACTGCTATAAGTCCAGAGTGTGCCCGGCGAAAGGCAAGCATTGTGGGAAGTGTGGTTTGCTGAACCACTTTGCCAGGGCATGCGCAAACTTCGAACGCAGGGACCGGAGGAGTGAACCAGTTCCCGCGCAGAAGACTCCTACAATAGTGCACACCGTTTCGCCGGAGACAATGGGACGGATCGGGTGTAATGTCACGCTAGGTGGCGTCAAGGTTCTCCTGCTGGTGAACACAGAAGTAATTATCTCTGTTTCAAACCTGGCAACCATGAAAAGTTTGTTTCCCCACCGACAAATTAGAAGACAGGAAAGAGACTACTATGGCTATGGATGGAACAGACTGGCCGTGCTGGGGTTTGTGGAAATGGAGGGTCGGTACAGGTCTGTTGTTGTACCCAAGGCCCACATTTATGTCACCGCTGCGGGGGTTAACATCATGGGGAGCAACCTCTTTTACAGCTTGGGGTTCTCCATAGCCAATGTATCAGGTGAAGAGTGGTTGGGATGTGGACTTTGGGGCCGACCAGCTCCAGTGGTGGATGGTGTGGAGGTGTGGGACTCAGACTGGCTGGACACAGAAGCAAGAGGAGAGCACGTTCGGCGCCATGTGACGCTGCCCTGGGACAGACCTGATGCCGGTCATTATGCTGCCCTGGATGAGGGTGCTGGATGGCATGTCGGGACCCCCGGGGTGGCCCCTAAGGATGAGGTGACCCCGCTGGAGGATGAGGGGGTGAGACCTGAGAGCGCAATGGTAAACCGCTCACAACGACGGCCTGCCAAGAGAACGACGAACCGGACCCACGAGTCGACCGGATCGGTGAAGGAGGCCAGTCGGAAACAAAGTGATCCGGTAAAGAAGAAAAGGGCTTCCCTGCGGGTTGGAGATGAGGTTCGGCCTAGGGTTGAGCCCCGGATGAGAGGGGATCACGGGTCACGCAAACGACGTGATGACCAGAGGCGTTTCCGTGTGGAGACTGCCAGGAGTGATGGGTACCTGTGCTTGTCTGACCAGACCTGGAGGCATCCGAATGAGCTGCGTCTGACGTTGGAGGAGAGGAGACGGTGCAGCAGGAGCCCCAAAGTCAAAAGACGGAAGCATTCAGAGAGAGACCCATCCAAGGACTGATGGTGTTTTACTGTACGAGTTTTGAGTTTAACCCATGTCCTGATACATATAGTTTTACTACTGTTTTAGTACCCCTGTTTAAGCTAAAAAAAAAAAAAAAAAGGTAACAAAAATGAGAATAGAAACGGTTAATGGTACAAAGATGGCATTTTATGGGCAAAATTTTGTGAATTGTGTGTCATATGGAAACTGTATTTTACTGATGTGAGGGTTTTGTGGGCAAAGTGAAAAGGGATTAGTGAATTGTTAATTTGATGCATACCTGAATTTGTTTTTGTTTTTGTTTTTTTTTTATTTTATTGATTGGACACTTATAGTAACTATGATACCCAACACAGATTATTTTGTTGTGTGCCCTACTGTGGGGTGGGTGTTGGGGTGGGGGCTGCCAGTAGTTTATGTGTGTGTTGCGATTTTTGTATGTTGTCTTCATATGGAGCTGTTTTATGGGATTATTTTATTTAAAAACACGGCTTTATTTTTTTTAAGTTGGACTGTTCTAGTTTGGCGGCAGAATAACCCGACTGATCGTGTAGGGGGCGCTGGCAGTCTACCCAGCCCCCCAGCCTTGGTTGCATGAATTGATAGGCAGTTTGTTTCTTTTGTACATATTTTATGTTTAGAGCGTGAGTTGGGAGACAAAATTTGGGTGGGTTACCTGTGTTCCTGATGCTTTTTTTATGAAGGGGCAGAATGTTATGTATGTAAACAGGCTGGTAGCAGTAAGATGGCGGCCGGGTTGGACGGGGAATAGACTGGGTTGGTTAACTGCCAGTTTCCGGTGGTGAAGCCACTCCTAGTATAAAGGAGGTGGGCAGAAGGGGCCAGTCCTCTTTCGCTGGGAAGATACCTGGCCTGCAGGCGAGTGCCGTAAGCCTGATTTGTATTACTAACTAACCTAACTAACCTGCACTTATATAGCGCTTTTCTAGTCACAAAGACCACTCAAAGCGCTTTCACTAATACTAATCCTCTATTCTAAGGGCCTATAGGAAACAGATATCTAGGGACAATTTAGAACAGCCAATTAACCTAACATGCATGTCTTTGGATTGTGGGAGGAAACCGGAGCCCCCGGAGTAAACCCACGCAGCACAGGGAGAACATGCAAACTCCATACAGAAAGGTTCCAACCCCTGCCAACCTGGGGATTCGAACCAGGAACCTTCTAGCTGTAAGGCAACAGTGCTAACCACTGCACCACCGTGCTGCCCGTGCTGCACCACCGTGCTGCCCGCTATTATAGTTAGTATTCTAATAAAGCTCCATAAAACCGAGTTACCACTTACTCATTATTTGCCTAAATATGGATTCAACAGTGATACAATTAAAATAGAGAGAGAGAAAAAGATCATTAAAACAGTGTGATCAATAACGGTATCTAAATGTCCTACAATACCAAAAATCTAAAAGACATCATAAATGTTTTGTGCCTATGAAGCTTTAGGTGCAGCTTCCTTCAACTAAATTATTTGTGAACAGACCTTCTACTGTATGTCTTTTTGCCATTTTAAAGCAATCCCAAAGCTAAAGCTAGTTCTTCCACTTGGGGGCGGTGTTGTGCTGTTACTGTTTCAACTTCCTTTGTCATTCACGTTTGGCCAAAAATGTCCATAGAGTTGTACACACACACTGAATTATGAGGAACCCCAAAACAACTTTTTTATTTAAGTTTTTTTGTCGGGCTTTTTTTGTCACACGTGCTGCTGTTGTGGTCACACCCCTATCAGCAAGAATGATCTGTGATAAATGCAATTAATTTAAGAACTATTTGTTATTGCTGTATGAAGGTGTGATGAAAGGGACCGTAGCGGACTACTTCGACCCAACGTGGTGTTTTTTGGTGACTCTGGACTCTCACGTCCTCACCAAGGCGGAAAAAGAAATGGAAACCTGTGATCTGTGTCTAGTGGTGAGTGATGTTTAATTTCAGAATGTATACAATTCTTAGACACAATATTGATATTTGCATGGTCCTCATTGCCACGTGTTGTTGTGTAGGTGGGCACATCATCTATAGTTTACCCAGCAGCCATGTTTGGCCCTCGGATTGCATCCAGAGGAGTTCCTGTGGCAGAGTTTAACACAAGCACAACACCGAAAACGGAATATTTCTTGTAAGTTAGTCAAGTGATGAAGTCCAGATGAAAGAAATCTAAACTATAAAACAGATTTGGTAACTTGGATACTAAATTTGATTACTGCGGGTCAGATTTATGACCAAAAATGGCTGAAGCTGTGATGTGTATGAATGGAGAGAACATGGTTGCTCTCCTGTTTTTAGCCACTGTGTATCACTGAAACCCAAGCTTCCTGAAGTTTCACACATTACCATTAAGGTACGCTATATGGACAAAAGTACTGAGCACACCTCTTCTTCACTGAATTCAGTGCTTACATTCTAGGAATATCTTGATGCTTATGCTTACCAAGACATTTTGGACAGTTGTGTGCTTCCAACTGTGTGGAACTAGTTTAGGAAAGGCCCTTGGATGCCCTCATGAATGGTATGATAGAACTTGTGTTGCCGACACAGACCCTGACCTCAAGAGCAGAGATTGTGAGCCAGGTATTGTGGTCTAATGTCACTGTCTGACCTCACAAATGCTCCTTTGGATAATTGAGCAAAAATAACCACAGACACACTCCAAGACCTCTTAGAAAGCATCCCCATCTTGTATCTGTACAAATGTTGTTCCATCTGTATGTTGTTATCATTATGAATAGTTTGTCTCTTCTTTCTTTTCTGCCCCCCCCCCCCAGCCAGTTGTGACAGAGACTGCCCCTCCCTGAGCCTGGTTCTGCCAAAGGTTTCCTCCTGTAAGGGAGTTATTCCTTCCTTCTGTCGCCTAGTGCTTTCTCATAGGAGATTGCTTGATTGTTGGGGTTTTCTCTGAATTACTTGATGCATGCCTTGAATCATAACGTGGTCAAGAAGAGGTAGAGCATTGGGGTGGATGCCAGTGTACTCTGTGTGCCAGTGCCAAGCCCAGGTAAATGTGGAGGGTTGCACCAGGAAGGTCATCCTGCGTAAAACTACTTGCCAAATCAATATGCGGATCATCACGGTATCAGGTGATATGCTGTGGTAACCCCAAAAAGGAGCATCCAGAAGACAAAAAAAGAAAAACTTATTTATTCCTTATGTATTTAGCACCTTGAGACAACATTTTGTTGTGATTAGGCACTATATGAATAAAGTTGAATTGAATCCCCAGAAGAGTGGAAGCTTTTCTAGCTGCAAAGAGAGGACCAGTTCCTTATAACTGCCCATAGATTTAGAATGGGATGTTATATAAAAGTAATGTGTAGGTGGCCCAGTACTTTTGTCTATATGGTGTATTTCTTTTGTTTTAGTACTCTTCGTTCTTCTTCTTCTTTTTTTAGATTTGATTGGCGGTTGGCAACCAGCTTACAGGTGCATTACCACCACGTACTTCACTCTATATCATCACTCTGTGCTAAAGAAACTCTCTTTGTGCTTCTAACCCTCAATGGTGACATCAGTATCTATTTCTGTCTGTGTCTGATGCCACAGGTACCATTTCCAGGGTCCATGCTAGAATAGTCTCTACTGATAATCCTGTATAATACAGGGTTAATGTCATAATTAGTTAAGTGCTTTGAGTGGTTTTAAGTTTTAACTTCCTCAAGAACACATAGGGGTTGTTTTACAGACCAGAAGGGATCTTTGTTGTTTATAGCTCAGCTACAAAGTTGTGTCAGTGTCTAAAAGTTTTCAGCCTGCTCATTGATGTTGATCTTTGTATAATTCTTTTGTTAAATAATTGAATTTGTTGTTTGCATAGAAAATGATGTTTCTCAGTTAAAAAAAAATAATCACATTTTACGAGGTGTCCTAACTTTTTAGCAAGACTGACAGCTTTATTAGAAAGCTAAATGCTGGCATCTACTGTTCACTGTGGGGACATGCATTCCTGTGTCTTTGTATTTCTGATGTACAGTATCCATACAACACACAAAAAGCATAACGTACTTACGTAACGTACTTACATAATGTACTTATCTTATCTTATCTTATCATTTAGTGTTTTTTTGTCTTGTTAATCCAATGCATGAAAAAAATCAGTGCATGTCTGTGGACAAAAAAAAATCTGTTCAAAAAAATCTGGTTTATAGATGATTACTTCCATTTTTAGACAGCTTTCACTTTGAAATGAAACGCATTTTAATATATGCATACGTACACTGACAATAAAATAATTAATTAAATGAATCATGAATAATCCATCATATGTAACTAGACAGATGTTATAAAGACAGTCAAACAGCGTAACATGTAAATAATGCTGTTTGAAGCTAACTGGACTTCTTTCTACCCGCTCTGTCCTCGGTCACCAGCAAACTCCGTACGCTTCACTAAATCTCTGTAACTGGCTGATTTGCATTTGAGGCTTAAAGCAAGTATTTGGTTGGTCAGTGTTTTGTCAACAGTCTGGAAAGGCACAAGATTAGGATATGTACACCTGTTCATATGACAGAAAGAGATAAATGGAAAACTCTACAGATTATATTGATCTGTTCTGTAATCCCATTTTTACAGCACAGCATTCCTATAACAACCATTATGAAGAATTACCCTCTGTGTATTTATTAATAAGTTGTATCCTCCTGGCTGTGCTGCAAAGTTCAAACATGTACTGTCAATCATACAAATCCCTCTTCCAGTTTAAAAGATGCATATTCAAGTTTCAGGCAAATAAACGTCAAAAATTGTTAAATGTTTGTTTAATGTTTATTTATTTAAAAAAGGGACAGTGCATATTAATGAACATAAGATATCTAAATATGTAGCATACAAGATTATAGGTGGAGCTAATTTCCATCTTGTGTCCACTGGCCAGCCAGTGCCAGCCATGTAAAACCGATAACACAATAAAACAACAATAAACAACACAACAATAATAAAGAAAATAACACAATACGACAATAATAACAATAGCAATAAGCTTGCACACCGATAGAAAGAGAGAAACAAACAAAGTTAAGATGAATGCTGTTGATCTCAGACCAGCAAAAAGTACCACAATGACCAAGGTGTTACTCGGGATGTTTAAGTGTAAAGTGCTAAGGTGCATCGTGTGGTTTAGTAAAGAGCTGATGGATGCTCACAGGGAAGATGGTGAGTGTTTTATGATTTTAAGCATCTTTTATGTTATTTATCAATGAAAACATCAGCATGTCAACAACATAACGGGCTGCCTTCCTGTAATGAACCCAACCCCATTTGAGGTGGTACTCAGTTGTAATGGAAAACCAGTCACACAGTGTTGAGCCGAGCAGGGCAATGGTAAATGGCATTCACTTATATAGCACTTTTTTACTCATCTCTGGATGACCAAAGCGCTTTACAGATCCTGCTATCCACCCGTTCACACACTGATGGCAGCAGAGCTGCTATGCACCGGCACTGGCCTGACCCACCAGGAGCAACTGGGTGTTCAGTGTCTTGCTCAGGGACACTTCGATATGCAGACTGCAGACAGAACAGGAATCAAACCACTGACCCTCCGATTAATAATCAGCACCTACACCTGCACCACAGCCGCAGGTGTATGTGCTAGTCAGTGGAAAAACATGCCAAGCAAAGAACCCAAAAAAAACTTACCTGAACTGGCCTTAGTGTAAAATACTGTTGCAATCAGAATGAAATTATGATGATTGAAGCTAATACATGTCGTAAATTTCTTCAGTCATACTCTGTGCATTTCCTGGCAACTACTCCTGCCGGTTAATGCCTCCATCCCAAAAGTTAGCTTCTGTTGGGCCTAATTTGAAACATTTTTGCGGGAGAGTCAGGGCAAGAATACTGGTAACTGAAGCAAATTTCATGCATTTCAGTCTTTCCACTGTGGAGGTAGCGATATCATGGTGCGACAAAGCTTTTCTTAAAATCAGTGTTTCTAAAACAAAAGAGATGTGCATTGATTTTAGAAGATCCCATCCAACTCCTGTGTGCAGTGTTGTTTATGGTCAGTCTGTTGAAATGGTAACCCATTACAAATGTCTTGGTACCACAATCAATGACAAACTGAAATTCAGCAGAAACTGCAAGCTTTTACGAAAAAAAAAAAAAAAAAAAAAGGTCAGCAGTGCCTTTATTGTCTGAGAAAACTTGCAAAATTCTAGGTTGATAAGACTTATGATATGACTTTATTGAGTCAATTATCACCTTTTCTATTATCTGCTGGTATGGTAACTTGCCAATGATAGACAAAAATTTCCTTGGAGAAATTGTTAAAATGGCTTCAAAGATAGCAGGTGTCAACTGCAACAGTCTTGACCACATATATAAAAAACATGTTGGAAAAGGCCAAATCCATTCATCTGGATACATCTCGCCCTCTGCACACTGAGTACTAGTTGTTTCCTTCTGGCCGTGGCCTTATCATTCCCTCAGCAATAAAAAACAGATATAAATTTTCCTTTGTTCCTGTCTCTATTCAGTCACTAAAGGCTGAGGTTAAGAGGAAATGACCTCAACTGTTTTTGTTGTCTTGAAACTTGATTTTTAATACATTCTATTTCTTGTGATCTTAAATCAGGGGTGTCCAATCATGTGCCATGGAGGGCACATGATTGGATGATACCCAGTCTCTTCAGCAGGTGTTTTCACTTAACAGCAATCAGTGGGAAGAAATTCAGTGGAATCTGTTGTTGAAGACACTGGTTGGAGGTAAAGCCTGCAGGGTCTTGGTCCTCCATGGCACATGATTGGACACCCCTGCCTTAAGATTTTTAACTATTTATTGCCATTTTTTAATCTATCTTATGTACTGTTTTAGTATTGTTGTCTTTATTTATTTATGTATTTACATTTTAGTGCACCTACTAAGACAGGCTCCCCTATGAAATTTTATGATCTGCACTAAATACTTATGAGTGTGTTTCCTGTGGTTTAGGTTCCTTTTTATTTTACTTGTGCAGTGGATATAAAGTCTACACACCCATGTCCAAATGCCAGGTTTTTGTGATGTAAAAAAATGAGACCATGATAAATCATTTCAAAACTTCTCCCACCATTAATGTGATCTATAGCCTGTACAATCCTATTGGAAAAACAAACTGAAATCTTTTAAGGGGAAAAATTAAAAAAACTTACAATAACCTGGTTGCATAAATATGCACAACCTGTTATCACTTGGGATGTGACTGTGTTCAGAATTAACCAAACACATTCAAACTCATGTTAAATGGGAGTCAGCACACACCTGCCACCATTTAAAGTGCCTCTGATTAACCCCAAATAAAGTTCAGCTGTTGTAGTAGGCTTTTCCTGTTCCAAGGTATCTGTCATCATCCGCAGCTCACAGGCTTCCACCTCAGCTGCACGCACACCTGCTCCTCGTTAGTGCGCAGCTATTTATTCCATCCTGCCCTGAGCTGCAGCCTGGAGCCGTCTGTCTCCCTGCGTACTCAACTCAGCAACATCCTTTCCTTCAGGTCTGCTGACGACTCGCCTAGACGGGTAAGCTGTCTGTATTGCCTTACCTTCTTCTGTCAGACTTCCCCTGTGCACAGGTGGACTCCTTGGCGGCGGACTCACTCTCCCTCGTCTCGCTGCTCCTCTACCTCGCTGCATCATCCCGGACGCACAGCAGGACGCTGTCTCCCAGGCTTGGGACCTTGCCAACACCAGCCACCGCGCCGCTACAAGTAAGCACAGAACATTCTCACTCTCCTGTGTGGTTGCCCAGCTAACCCCTGCTCTCCTCTCATTATAGGGTTGCCTGGCCGTACGGCGTACTTCTCTGTCCTGACCTGCATCCTCCACCCACATCACATTCGCATCTCACATACACGCATCCATACACGAACACTGCTGTAAATAAAGCTTTCAAATCTGCCTGAGCCTGCATGCGTGTTTCCTGGGCCGAACAATATGTCAGTACGGCTCCAGCAATGCAGCCCAGCGGACAGCGGGCTCGCACGCCGTTTTTCCACCCTCGAGGCTCGGGTGGATATGATATGCTGGTGATATTAAACCAACTTACCTCAATTACTAACCGGTTAGACCGCCTGGACCCTCCGCGGGCTTCCCCTCTGGGTCCTCTTGGCGTTGCGGCTCCGGTTGCCTCCACAGCTGGCCAGCCTAGCTCGGGAGCGCCAACCCACCTCACACCTATTCCAACTCCTGCTCGCTTCAACGAGAAACTCGGTGGAGCGAAGGGGTTTATCCTGCAGTGTGAGTCGGTGTTTCTGCGCGTTCCCGGGGATTTTCCCTCAGACCATAGCCGAATCGGGCTAACCTTCTCGAGGGGCGAGCGTTAGCTTGGGCTTACGCTGTAATGACGAAGCCCAGCTACGCAAACCTCTCGTATGACCGGTTTGTGCGGGACTTCTTAGAAGTCTTTGATCATTCCCGTCTTGACAGCGTCCTCGCTGATCAGCTCCTTAGTCTCCAACAGGGAGGCCGGTCAGCGGCGGAATACGCGGTCGACTTCCGGGTGGCAGCGGAGGAGGTGGGCTGGGGAGAGGCTTCTCTCTGCAGCATTTACCTCCGTAGCCTCAATTCTGGTCTGAGGGATGAGCTAGCTGGTCGGGATCTCCCAGGGCGACTCTGAGTTGATCTCGCTCACGATTAGCCTGGACAACAGGCTACGTGAGCGGGCTGCGGAGCGGAAGTCTGTCAGCCGCTCGAGCAGAGCTTCCCTCCGTCCAGCTCAGTCGCGCTCCCTGGTGTTACCGGCTCCGCAGTCCGCCGATGAACCAGAGGACATGGCCATCGGGCGCACTAGGCTCCCTCTAGCGGAGAGACAACGCCGGCGGGAACGGGGTCTCTGCATGTATTGCGGAGATGACCGGCATCCCGTGGAGCTGTGCCCGGTGAAGCCAAACGGGGAGGTCCGCGAGTCACTGTAGGGGGCCTCGCGGACTCTAACCAACCAAATCCCCTATCTTCATGCACACTGCCCATACGTTTCTGCCACAACTCCACCGGGCATTCCACTCACGCACTGGTGGATTCTGGGGCAGAGCAGAATTTTATTTCTAAGAGCCTGGCAACCCGTTTGGGCATACCCTGCCAACTGCTGCCTACCCCCCTGAACTTGGTGACGCTCTCACACTCTTCTCTGGGTACAGTTACACACCGCACTAAGCCAATTCCCATCATCATCTCCGGCAACCACCGGGAGGATCTGACCCTCTACGTCCTGCCCTCCTTGTCGGACCGTGTCATTCTGGGTTACCCCTGGCTGCGGCTGCATAACCCTGTCCTGGATTGGAGAACCGGCAGCGTCCTGTCCTGGAGCACCTTCTGCCTGGGCACCTGCCTCCAGTCGGCGGCTTGTGCTCCATTCTCTCCTCCGCCGGCTCCAGTCTCTGAGCCCCCGGACCTGACTCTAGTGCCGCAGGAGTTCTATGACTTGGGGGCAGCATTCAGTAAGTCCAGAGCCTTGTCCCTTCCGCCACATCGACCATACAACTGTGCGATTAACATCCGCCCGGGGGCCCCCCTGCCGTCTGGCCGCCTATACAGTCTCTCTGCACCGGAACGCGAGGCGATGGACACCTACATTAAGGAGTCGCTCAGCGCTGGGATCATCCGCCCCTCCTCGTCCCCGCTTGGCGCGGGTTTCTTCTTCGTGGGAAAGAAGGATGGGTCCCTACGCCCCTGTATCGACTTCAGAGCGCTTAACGACATCACAATAAAGGACCGCTACACACTGCCTCTCATGGACACTGCTTTCCACTCCCTCCAGGGGGCGACCTGGTTCACCAAGCTTGACCTCCGCAGCGCTTACCATCTCGTTAGGATCCGGGAGGGAGACGAGTGGAAGACGGCTTTTAGGACACCCAGCGGCCACTTCGAATATCTCGTGATGCCGTTCGGGCTCACCAACGCACCTGCCGTCTTCCAGCACCTCATAAACGATGTTCTGCGGGACTTCCTGGGAGTTTTCGTCTTTGTTTATCTTGACGACATACTCATCTTCTCCAGATCACGGGAGGAGCACCAGGCCCATGTGAAGCGGGTCCTGCAACGTCTGCTGGAGAATTGCTTGTTTATAAAGGCCGAGAAGTGTGAATTCTACGCCCAGACCACCTCCTTCCTGGGGTTCGTGATCTCCCATAATCAGATCCTCCCCGACCCCGCTAAGGTTAAAGTGGTGGTCGAGTGGCCCACGCCTACCTCCAGGAAGCAGGTGCAGCAATTCATTGGGTTCGCGAACTTCTACCAGCGCTTTGTTCCCAACTACAGCACCATCGTCTCCCCCCTGACCCGCCTCACGTCATCGAAAGTGCCCTTTCAGTGGTCTGAGGAAGCGGCCACCGCCTTCAAGACTCTCCAGGCGGAGTTCTCGTCCTCCCGGGTCCTGACCCAGGTTGATCCCGCTCTTCAGTGTCTGGTGGAGGTCGACGCGTCCGACACAGGAGTGGGAGCGGTGGTCTCCCAGCAATCTCCGGTGGATGGTGTCAAGCGGCCCTGCGCCTTTTTCTCCAGGAAGCTATCAGTGGCAGAGCGCAACTATGACGTCGGCGACAGGGAGTTCCTCGCGGTCAAACTCGCACTACAGGAGTGGCGTCACTGGTTAGAGGGGGCAGCCCAGCCCTTTGTGGTCTGGACGGACCATAAAAACCTTGAGTACTTGAGGTCAGCGAGGCGCCTGAATACCCGCCAGGCGCGCTAGTCCCTGTTTTTTACTCGCTTTAACTTTACCATCACGTACCGTCCAGGCTCGAAGAATGGGTTGCCCGACGCCCTGTCCAGACAATTCACCCCAGAAGGTCCGGAGAAGTCCGCGCATACCATCCTGCCCGATTCGTGCGTTGTGGGGGCGATCGAATGGTCCATCAAGGGCAAGATTCTGAAGGCCCAGGAGGCGGAGCCGGATCCCGGCAGGGGGCCGGAGAGGAGGCTTTATGTTCCTTCGGCGGTTCGGGGTGAAGTGATCCACTGGGCCCATACCTCCAAACTTTCCTGTCACCCAGGCATCACCTGCTTGGTGAGCTGGCTGCAATGCTCGTTTTGGTGGCCGGGTCTCCAGAAGGGCGTTACCAACTATGTCCGGGCCTGTCCCCAGTGCGCTACCGGCAAGTCCCAGAACTCTCCACCTGCGGGTCTACTCCAGCCCCTGCCGGTCCCGGGCAGGCCCTGGTCACACATCGCCCTTGACTTCGTCACCGGACTCCCTATCTCTAACACCTATGACACGGTTCTGACTATTGTGGACAGGTTCTCCAAAGCCGCTCATTTTGTGCCTCTTCAGGGTCTCCCTTCGGCGCATGAGACGGCCGATCTCCTGGTCCAGCATGTCGTCAGGCTGCATGGGATCCCGCTGGACGTAGTCTCGGACCGAGGTCTGCAGTTTGTCTCCCAGGTTTGGAGGAGCTTCTGCAGCGCCTTGGGGGCTACAGTCAGTCTCTCTTCTGGTTACCACCCCCAGTCTAACGGGCAGTACGAGCGCACGAACCAGGAGTTGGAGGCCGCCCTGCGCTGCGTAACATCCTCTAATCCTTCGTCCTGGAGCTCCTTCCTGACCTGGGTGGAATACGCCCATAACTCGGCCCGGTCCACTGCTACTGGGGTGTCGCCTTTTGAAGCGTCCTTTGGGTACGACCCCCCTGTTTTTCCTGAGCAGGAGGGTGTGCTGGCTGTCCCTTCCATCCAGGCACACATCAGGCGCTGCCGGAGCGTGTGGACCAAGACCAGGGACGCGCTTTTACACACAGCAGCGCGCAATAGCTCCACCGCCAATCGCCACAGAAGGCCGGCTCCTGTCTACCAGGTGGGTCAGCGGGTTTGGCTTTCGTCCCAGGACATCAGCCTGAAAGGTGAGAAGAAGAAGTTGGCACCGAGGTTCCTCGGCCCCTTCACTATTTCCAAAATCATCAACCCGGTGGCTGTGCGTTTGGCCCTCCCCCCCCCCCTTCGTGTGTGTCCCACCTTCCACGTTTCAAAGATCAAGCCTGTCCTTTCCAATTCACTCTGCCCTCCTCGTAGGTCTCCTCCTGCGCCTAGGATGATCGACGGTGACCCAGCGTGGGGTGTTACTGCCATCCTGGACTCCCGGCGTCGGGGTCGTGGGCTGCAATATCTGGTGGATTGGGAAGGTTATGGTCCGGAGTGGAGATCCTGGGTGCGCTCTTCGTGGGTGTTGGATCGAGACCTCATCGCGGAGTTCCACCGGACACACCCAGGTAAGCCAGCGCCAGGAGGCGCTGGTAGGGGGGGGGAGTACTGTCATCATCCGCAGCTCACGGGCTTCCCCCTCAGCTGCGCGCACACCTGCTCCTCGTTAGTGCGCAGCTATTTATTCCATCCTGCCCTGAGCTGCAGCCTGGAGCCGTCTGTCTCCCTGCGTACTCATCTCAGCAACATCCTTTCCTTCAGGTCTGCTGACGACTCGCCTAGACTCGTAAGCTGTCTGTATTGCCTTACCTTCTTCTGTCAGACTTCCCCTGTGCACAGGTGGACTCCTTGGCGGCGGACTCACTCTCCCTCGTCTCGCTGCTCCTCTACCTCGCTGCATCATCCCGGACGCACAGCAGAACGCTGTCTCCCAGGCTTGGGACCTTGCCAACACCAGCCACCGCGCCGCTACAAGTAAACACAGAACATTCTCACTCTCCTGTGTGGTTGCCCAGCTAACCCCTGCTCTCCTCTCATTATAGGGTTGCCTGGCCGTACGGCGTACTGCTCTGTCCTGACCTGCATCCTCCACCCACATCACATTCGCATCTCACGCATCCATACATGAACACTGCTGTAAATAAAGCTTTCAAATCTGCCTGAGCCTGCGTGCGTGTTTCCTGGGCCGAACAATATGTCAGTATCAGTCAGGAGATGGGTACAAAAGAATTTCCAAGGCATTAAATATACAATGGAACACAGTGAAGACAGTCATCATCAAGTGAAGAAAATATGGCACAACAGTGACATAACCAAGAACTGGACGTCCCTCCAAAATTGATGAAAATACTAGAAGAAAAATGGTCAGGGAGGCTGACAGCAACATTGAAGGAGCTGCAGGAATTTCTGGCAGGTACTGGCTGTTTAGTACATGTGACAACAATCCCCCATCTAGTGTGGCAAGACGGAAGCCTGATCTTATGAAGAAAAACATCCAACCCCAGCTACGTTTTGCAAAAACACATTTGGAATCTCCCAAACGCATGTGGGAAAATGTGTTATGGTCTGATGAAACCAAGTTTGAAGTTTTTGACCATAATTCCAAAAGGTATATTTGGTGCAAACACAGCACTGCTCATCACCGAAAGAATACCATACCTACAGTGAAGCATGGTGGTGGCACCATCATGCTTTGGAGCCATTTTTCTTCAGCTGGAACTGGGGCCTTAGTCAAGGTGGAGGGAATTATGAATGGTTCCAAATACCAGTCAGTGTTGGCACAAGCCCTTCAGGTTTCTGCTAGAAAGATGAAGATGAAGAGGAACTTCATCTTTAAGCACAACAATGACCCAAAGCACACATCCAAATCAACAAAAGAATGGCTTCAGCAGAAGAAGATTAAGGTTTTGGAATGGCCCATCTAGAGTCCAGACCTGAATCCAATCAAACATCTGGGGGGTGATCTGAAGAGGGCTATGTACAGGAGATGCCCTCACAGTCTGACAGATTTGGAGCGTTTTTGCAAAGAAGAGTGGGCAAATATTGCCACATCAAGATGTGCCACACATAGACTCCTACCCTAAAAGACTGAGTACTGTAATAAAAGGCAAAAGTGCTGCAACAAAGTATTAGTTTAAGGGTGTTCATATTTATGCAACCAAGTTATTGTAAGTTTTTTTATTTTTCCCCTTAAAAGATTTCAGTTTGTTTTTCAATTGGGTTGTACAGGTTATAGGACACATTAATGGTGGAAAACGTTTTGAAATGATTTATTTTGGTATAATTTTTTTTACATCACAAAAACCTGGCATTTGAACAGGGGTGTGTAGACTTTTTTATATCCACTATATGAATGGTTGTGTTCCTTGTTGTTACTGCAAACCAAATTGCCCTTATGGGACACCAAATGAAGTGAATCTGAATCTGGTACCATTTCTGGCAACTGCAAATTAACCTTACTGGAAAATGCCTCATTCCAGAAGCCACCTTCTGTTGGTCCTAGTATAAAACATTTTTTTGCAGTAGAGTCAGGGCAAGAATACTCCTAATTGGAACAAATTTCATGCATTTCAGTCTTTCCACTGTGGAGATAGCAGTGGGTACAATTTCTGGCGACTGCAAATTAACCTTGCCTGAAAATGCCTCCATCCCAAAAGTCAGCTTTTGTTGGTCCTAATTTAAAACATTTTTTGCAGTAGAGTCAGGGCAAGAATACTCGTAATTGGAGCAAATTTCATGCATTTCAGTCTTTCCACTGTGGAGATGACCGACCTTTGGGGCAGATTCATTTTCCGGCAGTTTTGTTGCCAGATATTGCATACACTGCTATCTCCACAGTGTAAAGACTGAAATACATTTAATTTCTCCATTTATTAGTATCCTTCCTCTAACTCTAAGAAATATTTTATGCTAGGATAAGATTTACATTGTAGCTAGCCTACATGTAGTTCTGTGTTGGACTGATAGTGGCACTCCCAAACATTGCCTTCTCTCTGTCTGTAGCCAAGATGAATGCTCCATGTGTTATATTCACAGTGTCCTGCTAAAATGTAACAAATTGTTAAAACCCTTTCACTTCTGGTTTTCCAGAATTTTTTTGGTGTCAGTATTCCAAAGCACAGGTGTATCTGTCAGCCATGGTGATGGACAGGCTGACAGTTGAGGTCAGGTAGAAGTCTCCATGGACCATGATGTTTACAGATGACATTGTGATCTGTAGTGAGAGTAGGGAGCAGGTGGAAGAGAACCTGGAGAGGTGGAGGTATGCTCTGGAGAGAAGAGGAATGAGGCTGTGTGTCCACCAAACACATTTTTTCAATTCTGGGTGGCTATTTTCCATTCATTCTCTATGTAGTCCAGCGTTGACAGCGCTGAGCGCCCACGGCGCTGAAACGCTCTCGGCGGTGGCTGTTTTTTGTCGCGGCGCTCAGAGCGCTCAGAGTTGAAAAAAGTTCAACTTTTCAGAGACTGCAGCTGAGCTCGTCAATGTCAGACCTTAAGCAGCCAATCAGAACTGCTGTGTGGGCGGGACATAGGACACCAGTACTAGTCCGTACTCAGACTCCTGCTTTCCGTGTCATCATATTTTACATCTAGAGCTGCTAGAAAATGTTTCCTGTCCATTGTTATTTAGAGACTGCTATTAAAAAATCTATAGAAAGTCTGACAATAGGAAAAGCGGGAGTGATGAGCTGAGAGTGACAAGCTGTTGCAGGGATACAGGGCACAGACTTTTTTTCCCCCTGAGCACAGCGTGCAAACGCTGAAAAAAAAAAGCTCAGGGCGGTCGGGCAACAAAAAACGTATTTGGTGGACATGCAGCCTGAAAGTTAGTAGAAGCAAGACAGAATACATGAGTGTGAATGAGAGGGAGGCAGGTGCAATGGTGAAGATGGAAGGAGTAGCGGTAGTGAAAGTAGATGAGTTTAAATACCAGGGTCCAACCATCCAAAGCAGGGGTGTCTAATCATGTGCCATGGGGGGCCAAGACCCTGCAGGCCTTACTTCCAACCACTGTCTTCAGCAGCAGATTCCACTGAATTTCTTCCCACTGACTGCTGATAAGTGAAAACACCTGCTGAAGAGACTGGGTAGAAGAGAAAACCTGCAGGGTCTTGGCCCGCCATGGCACATGATTGGACACCCCTGATCCAAAGCAATGGAAAATGCACAAGAGAGGTGAAGAAGAGAGTGCAGGCAGAGTGGAGCGGGTAGAGACGAGTGTCGGGTGATTTGTGACAGAAAGGTAGCAGCAAGAGTGAAAGGGAAGACTTACAAGACGGTAGTGAGACCTGCTATGGTGTATGGTTTGGAGACGGTGGCACTGACAAAAAGACAGGCAGTGGAGCTGGAGGCAGACACGGGGAGAACATGCAAACTCCACACAGATCACTGTTGGTCAGGGGCTGGGATCGAACCCAGGATCCCCTGGCCAAGGATGAGTTACTGTGCTGCCGCAGTGCTAACCACTCTGCCACCGTGCTGCCCAGAGTATAAATCAACATAACCAAATCAACGTAACCAAAAAAACACTGATATAATATTTGAAGGTCTATTAGATAGTCTTTTCATTAAAAAAATTAAGTCTTCTATCGATATATACACACACACAAAATTACTTTTAAAAATTTGTAAAGGTCCACAACAATCATTTACATCTTAACAGTTGGATGACAAACCTGTGGCTGGTAAGAATTTCACAGCCAACAGTATGATGTTGCGTGTCTCTACCAACCAGCAGGGGCAAGAGCGACACCTACTAGCCAGAAGGTCAGAATGTTGTCTGTCGCCTTTAAACTATTTACAGAAGGGGCAAAGGTAAACTGCTTCCAGTGGAGGTTTCTGCACACATGTATGGTGGTACCACCTGCAACAGTTGTCACAGGCAATCTGATAATGTGAAAGAACATAGAACTCTTAAATTATAGGCATTTCATTCAATTTATCATAATGAATCTCTTCCATGTTACTGTGAGTGTTCTTTCCACAATACATGTATATTTTTATGTTTAACACCTGATAAAGGTAATGTCAGACTTCATCGTGGAATTAATATTTCATGATGACTACTGAAGCTGTGTAAGCTGCAAAGCATATGACAAATTCCTGATAGAGCATTACCCACTGAAGGTCATTTGTGTCCTGAAATCCACAGTAATTACACAGATCCTCAAGTCATTCTATTAAAAAAAGAAAAGAAAAAACAGAAAAAAGAATATTGTCAGATATTTATACTTACAGCACCTGTCATACAACACAATGCAATTCGAGGAAGTAATTAAATGAAAGATACATTAAAGTCAACAGACCGGTTTCTTGGAGAAGAGTGGTAGCAGTATCCACTCTCATGGCATTAACAGCTTTAGAGTCACTTGCAAATGTGAGGTCCTTTCCTTGTAGTATGCCTTCAGCAAACTGATTGGAGCAATAAGAAATTAATTAGTGTTTAATTATATAACATAAACAAAGGCCTATTAGAAAAATTGAAATTGTTCAACATTCATGCACATCACAGAACAGGTGCATCTCAGTAAATTAGAATATCAAAAAGTTAATTTATTGCCGTAATTCATTTCAAAAAGTGAAACTCTGATTCATTACACACAGAGTGATACATTTCAAGCATTTATTTCTTTTTATTTTGATGATTATGGCATACAGCTAATGACAACCCAAAATTCACTTTCTAAAAAACTTGATTACTTAACACCACATAAAAAAGACGATTTTTAAGGCATATGTTGGCCTACTGAAAAGTATGTCCATACTTGGTTGGGTATCCTTTTGTATGAATTGCTGCATCAATGTGGCGTGGCATGGAGGCAATTAGCCTGTGGTACTGCTGAGGTTATGGAAGCCCAGGTTGCTTTGATAGTGACCTTCAACTTGTCTGTAAGTTAGGTCTGCTCTCTCATCATCCTCTTGACAATACCTCATAGATATTCTATGGGGTTTTAGGTCAGGAGAGTTTCTGGCCAATCAAGCAGTGATACCACCAGTGATACCTGGTTTTGGTACTTTTGGCAGTGTGGGCAGGTGTCAAGTCCTGCCGAAAAATGAAATTGGTATCTTCATAAAGCTTGTCAGCAGAGGGAAGCATGAAGTGCTCAAAATTTTGCTGGTTCTGTGGTTGCCTGGCTGCACTGACTTTGGATTTGTTAAAACACAGTGGACCAACACCAGCAGATGACATGGCTCCGCAAATCAGGTGCCAAGTCCTGTTATTTGGATATCAAGGTCCCGGAGTCTGAAGGAAGAGTGAAGAGGCACAGAATCAAAACTGTTTAAGGTCCAGTGTGAAGTTTCAGTCGGTGATGATTTGGGGAGCCATGTCATCTGTTGGTGTTGGTCCAATGTGTTTTAACAAGTCCAAAGTCAGAGCAGTCATCTACCAGGAAATTTTAGAGCACATCATGCTTACCTCTGCTGACAAGCTTTATGGAGATACTGATTTCATTTTCCAGTAGGACTTGGCACCTGCCAACGCTGTCAAAAGTACCAATACCTGGTTTACAGACTGACCGCTTGGCAAGACGTGGCTGACCATTCGCAGGATGCTCATGGGCCGCTGAACAGTGACAGACCAGTCCCTGGTCCTGGCTAACTACTAGCTGACAGCAGCCAATCAGTAGCCGATACCAGCTAGCCACAAGCTGACAGAGGCCGACCAGTAATCCGTACCGGCTGACCACTCCCTGGATACGGTTAGCCGGTGGCTCCTGCCATCTGGCCATGGCTAATTAACTGGTTATGCATTTTTCTACTGTGAAGTGGCTCATCTGTCCATTTTTTTCCACCCAGAACACACAAGTTATATTCATACCATTTCCGCTGCTTTGTTTTTCTCAGCAGCTGCTTTTAATTTGACAGCAATAGGTGACTGTGCTGATGCCTGTCCAAAATTGATTAATATTAAGCCATCATACCATATTTGTCAATAATAACATTAACAATCGTAGCACAAACACATACAGCCTGTGTGGCATATTGGAATACCACCATACACGTCATGAACGTGGAGATGCATGTATGACATGACATCATCACGCCGTGACTACATTAGGGGACTAACGGCGGGTGACTGTCCCTTTGGTGCTCCACCTCTAGCCTGCAACTGCCTGTACCACACTCCCATTAGCCTACTGTTAGCTTGTTGTTAGCATGTTCCACTTGTGAGTTAGCAGTTCAATAAAGCTAACCTTCAACACAAAGAACGTGTCCACTGGTCCCTATATCTAGACATAACATTGGCAGCGAGGTAAAGTTGGTCTTCTGGAGGAAAATATGATATTTTCCTGAAGATTGAAGTGTGTCTGGCACCCCTACCACCATTCCTCCCCACCCCAGGTGAGCCACCCATTCCATGGCCTCACTGGTTTGAAGCCTTTGAGACATATGTGTCGGCTATGGACTTAGCTAAGGCTAACAAGCTTCAGCTGCATGCCATGCTAATACATAGCCTCGGCAGCGAGGGACAGCGCATGTTCAGGACACTGGGCCCGGCGGATACCTACAGCGAATGTGTCGCCTTATTAACCGGACAGTTCGCAATGCCCGAGAGTGTGTTGGCATGAAGAATTAGGTTTCGCCAATGCCAACAGGGAGCACAAGAGACAACTCAGCAATTTGTCACTGACCTCCACTGTCTGGCGAGTACATGCAGGTTCGCACAGCTAGAAGACAAGATGGTGCGGGACCAGCTAGTGGAGCATACCAGCAACCCATGGCTACAGGAGAAGCTGTTAATGGGACCGGACAATCTGCTGCTGGCGAAGGCAGTGGCGTTAGCATTCCAGTTGGAGGCCGTCACCCAGCTAACATCACAGTTAGGAGCTTTGAAGCAACAAACCCCACTAGCTCATGCAGTTACCCCGGCATAAGAGCCTGTTGGCACTGCGACCTTTTCAGGGGACTCTGAGGTGAACACCACGGGGCAACAGGACATCATGGGATGCTGAACGTGTGGTACCTGTGGTTCCCCAGCACACCGGACATGTACGCACTCCTGCCTGGCCAGGGGCTAGAGGTGCCTGCGCTGTGGTAAGCTTAACTATTTTGCCAAAGTGTGCTGTTCAACATGGTCAATGACAAGCTCACCATCCAGCTCAATTGGACCACCTTTCACAGCAACCATTTATGCAGTGGACTATTTGGCATACAAGTGGTGCATAGTGAGGCTCAATGATGTCACTCTGCCATTACTACTGGACACCGCCGCTATGAGATTGCTGATGAACTGGGTTACCGTGAAGAGGTTTTTCCCTCGGCATCCAATTGGGAAGGACGCAGTGGAGCTCTACGGATACAGGCACACCAAAATCAGCCTCATAGGAACCATCATGCTAACGATTTGCTATGGGTCCAAGGTCTTTCCAGCATTCACCTTCCAGGTAGCGATGCATGGCAACAACATCCTGGGGTGTGACCTTTCCCATGAATTGGGTTTCACCATTCATGACCACAGAGGACTTTGTTTGACCACTGATGACCGGAGCACGTTTCACCCAGATAAGGGTACAGCCGCTCCAAGCTTCACACCGCACAGACAGCAATACACGGACTCGACTCAGATCATCACCCGACATAAGCCTCATGGAGCTGCCTTACAGCTGCAGGAGATAGAGTCTGTGGCCAAGCAGGACCCCGGTGAACGACAACAACTCGGAGCGCATCCTGTTGCCGGCGAGGACATCATGCCGCCACAACCACAACAAGCATCAGAGATGAGAGAGCATAATCTGGCCTCGACTCAGATCCTCTCCCAGCATAAGCCTCATGGAGCCTCTGTACAGCTGCAGGAGATAGAGTCTGTGGCCAAGCAGAACCCCGGTGAACATCGCCAACCCAGAGAACGTCCTGCTGCTGGCGAGAATGTCATGCCACCACAACCACAACCAGCATCAAGGATGAGAGAGCAGCAACAGTGCCACATGAAGCCAGCTAGGTTTGGACTCACGGTTCTCAGTTGGGTTCGGGTCCGCCATTCCAAACGCCCAAACAACCTGCAGATGCTCCTGTCGCCGCCCATGCAGATCACCACACAATTGGAACCAGCCACCTTCCAGATGGCCGATGGTTTGAGATGGTATGCCAGCCGTCTGAGGAAGGGTAAGAGCAGTAGCTGTACTGGATCAGGATGCGACACTGGAGCCGACCCAGCCAGTGTGGTACCTGAACTGGGACTTTGCTGATGAGAGAGCGATTCCAGCAAGATGGCACCCAGGTCCACCGCGACTGGCACCTCCAGGGCCGTGCCCACCGCCGGCTCGCCAGAGGCCCCCTGAGGTTGAACTGTAAAATGACTCTGTTTTTGAAAATGTTTAAACAGAGCATAGTTGATACAGTGGCAGAATAATTCACTCAACCATACAGAGTCTTACTGGCAGTCTACCCGGTTGCCCAGGTTATATTAATGGTTTTGGTTATGGTGTATGTAACCTTAAGTAATTTATGTTTTGGGGTTTAAAAGCTAATACTACCATATTGTGTCTTAACATCAATCAAATATGTGTAACCTAAAATTGGCAACCTAGTGTGATTAATATCATGCATTATGTTAGCCACAGCACTGGTACTGTTGCATGTACTGTATATGTGTTATGCTAGCAATATGCCACAATCAAGCTACACAGCTAAGGTTAACCATCACCAGTAGAGTTCTGTTTTTTCCGGGGGGGGGGGGGGGGATGTAAATGTGGCATATTGAAATACCACCATACACATCACGAATGTGGGGACGCACGCACGACATGATGTCATCACACCGTGACTATATTAGGGGACTAAGGGCGGGAAACTCTCTTTAGTGCTTCACCTCTAGCCTGCAATTGCCTGTACCACACTCCTATTAGCCTAGCTGTTTTAAGTAATTTGCATATGCATTAATGGGCGGTACTGGTGTGGCTGACGATAGACCGCAGGACTAAAGTGGCCAACCAGCAGAAAAGTGGTATTTGCCAGTGGAGAATCTGTATTTTCTGGTGGAGGATCGTCACTTGCCGCTCTGCCAAGACCGGCCTGCCATTGGCCACTTTTTGATCTCGGCCCTGCTGATTTATTGTTTCCTTCAGTGTCTGCTTTTGGGTCATATGCCTTGAGCCTTAACAGTGTCTACCAGACCTGAAGTTGAGTTCATATGGTGGTGGCTAACAAGCTAGGCAAAAATAGATATAGGAAGCTTTTTTTTTTTTTTTTCAAAAATAAAAATTGGGATGCAGAAGGCAGAGAAGATGCACAGTATTTGTTACAGCAACTTCAGTAGGAGATTAGAAATGCCTCGGGTTGGTGAAATGCTTATAATGGCTATCACACAGTTGAAAGTTCTCTAACTCTGACATCTTTTTTCTTATAGAAGTGAAAACAAATTAATTCCTCATTAAGAACCTTTTTATAATAAAGTTCTAAATTTACTTGAAAAAATACATAAACTTACCTCCCGGCTGTGGAGCCTATGTTTGACCACTAAGCCAAAACTCAGAGCCACCCAGAGGGGGCCCAAAATGATTGACTTTGACTTTAAACATTATCATAATCATTATGATTAAGCACTACTGCAACATTCACTAGTAATTAGATCGTACATGCAATACAGATATTGCAATTTCCTCAAAATATTGTAATAGTTGTGCTGCCCCTCCCACCCCATCTCATCTCCCTGAGGTTCATTTGAGCATGGGATTCCATATCAACCTGTGGTAGTGACGAAGCAAAAAAAAAAAACAAAAAAAAAACCCCGGTATGGTCTAAAAGACACCAGGAGTAGGAGCAGAAAAAAGACAAAATTGAGAAGCTTGCACATGCTTTCTGAAATGTTAAATCTTAAAATATAGGAAAATTTGTTTAAATCGGTAAAACCTTTATGCATACTGCTAGTAGCTAAAACACTCTAGTAATAATGTAATAATTAAATTTAGATGTTACTGCATGTGTGACTGCAGTTGGGAGACCATGTTAAGTTGTTGGGACTGAATGCATTTATAACTTAAGTTTATGCACTCAAAACCCTTCACTCTTTTTTTTTACTTGACATAAAAGCTGGAGTCTATAGCTCACTGTGACTTTTTCATCATTTAATTTAGAAATCTGTAATAGTCCCTTAAAATACTGATATCCTTAAATTATTCAAATGACATTTTTTAAAAACTGTATTTGATTAAGTGAAACTGTTTTTTACCCAAGACTCCCTTAAAATGGTGACATCAAACAGATGCAACTGTTTCTGAATAAGATAATAATAGAGATTTTTATTTTAAATGTTCATTTTTTTATTGTAAATTTACAACTTTGTTCTCATGAAATTAAAACTTGGATATGCATTTAAAAATAGAACTGCATTTTTTCTTGTGGATTTGCAGTTTTTCTCTTAAACTTGCATTTTTTTCCCAGACACAGGGAGCCACTGATTATGTGCTGAGACCCCTGTCTTAGTCATGTGTTGTCATTATTTTTCTGTAATTTTACCTTTACTCTAAGATGAAAAGATGCTTCTTGTCCAGCCTCACCTACCCACGCCGCTGCTGTTGCTGCTTCAGATGGACCTGCTGAAAGCAGCAGAACACATCACCCACCCTCCTCCCCACAGCCAAACCATTAGACATGAATTATGGTGCTGCTACCATCACGGCCAATTGTCTGGATGAAAAGCAGGCTCAGCCTCACTAACCGATTTGTGTAAGCTTGTGCTCCAACAGCAGGATTTTTCATCTGATCAGCCCTGTGATTCAGGTCAGAACAGGTAAGCAAATGACATTTTATGTGATGTTTCTGCTTATTGAAAAGGGACAACTCTTTATTGTGGTTGTTATGCAGAATGTTGATGTCATATATGGTATATACAGAATTATATGTTGTACATGCAAAAATGTATTTACACTATATATACAATAATACAGGACTTTTGCTTATTTGGGACTGGTGCATTTATGGACAGAGGTGAAGGAGATTGGGGGGGGAGAGAGAGAGAGAGAGAGAGAGAGAGAGAGAGAGAGAGAGAGAGAGAGAGAGAGAGAGAGAGAGAGAGAGAGAGAGAGAGCAGTGTGTGTTAACAGGAAAACTCCTGAGGTTGTTTCACTTGGGAAACCCGCAGGCAGACGTAATGGTGGAGTGATGCAGAGACTGGACACGGAGCCAAATCACCAGACACAGCACTAACCGGTATAGTAAGTGTTCCTGGACAGTTATTTTTGCTTGTTATCTGGATATTGTAACTGACATATAGAGACTGCAGTGTTGCCAAAAGCCAAATCCTAACCAGCTATTCTGCTGCACACACCATATTTGGTTGCATTTCTTGATGTCTTATAGTTTGAGTTGCAGCTGCGGTCACCATGTACTGAATGCATCTTTGTAGAATGGATACATGGATTTTAGTTTCATGCAAGATCTTCTAAATTTAGCATGTGCATGCAACTCTGGATTGCATGGGGAGTCTGTAACTGAAATGGCAATAAACACCACCATAAACAATTTGGTATATCTACATTGTGCCCATTTTCTCTCTCAGATAAAGCAAAACAGAGAATACTCGAGAATAATTAAGTAGTTTTTCCAGACATCTGTGTCTGAGCTATCTAACAAAGGGTTCAATGTTGTACTTTTCCTCTTCTGTGTGTCCATTTTTCCATGCTTCAACAAACCAGGCATTTATTTGCCTGTTATGAGTTTAGCGCACAGTAGCCAGATGGAGGCTGTTGATCTTGTTAGAAAGGTAGATGTGAAAAGACCATTACCTTGATCACAGCAAACACACATAGAATCACACACACACAGATTCAGCCATGTGAGCATACTCAAACACATACGCATACATAGACACACAGTTTTGTGTACTCTACCATTCATTAAGTTACCTACACACCTGTTACACTTAGGGTTATTAGGAGTCAGCCATAAAGAATGAGAGTGCACTACTTAAGTTCGAGAAATGGAAACACTGAGGGAAATCTGTACTGGTTGATTGTTTGTTGGCAAGATTCTTTTTAAAACAGAGGGAAAGCCAGTCCAGTCATTCTTCATACTTTAACTAAAGTTACCCAGGAGTAAAGCTTGCTGTTCTCTAACAAGGTGCTTAACGGCAAAATTCACAACAGGTGTTTGATCCATGAATCAACCAACAAATCTTCTGGTTCAATTAGAATTGGTATTAAAACAGTCCTCTTCATCATGCTATTCACATTTTGACATCATGAGACCAAGACGACACCTAACAATTGATCAACAGTACCTCGCCATTGCGAGGCTTCAAACAGGATGTTCTCAGAGGGAAGTTGCCATAGAGACTGGATGAGTCACAGAAAGGCATAGAAGTGGATGTCCTTTGGCTACATCCCACGCTGATGACCGCTTCATTGTGAACAGTGCCCTGTGGAACCAGATGATGAATGCCATTCAACTCCAGGTACATTGAAGGGAGGTGAGAGACACCCAAGTGTCACTTCAGACCATTCAAAACATTTACATCAGCATGGTCTGCGTGCTAGACGACCTGCAAGGATACCTGACCACACCACCAGGCACAGGCATCATCGTTTGCATGGGCCAGGGAGCATTTATGCTGGACAAGGGACCAGTGGGTTTCACTGCTGTTCTCTGATGAAAGTCAATTCACGCTGAGCAGAAATGATGGCCGCCAACGATGTTGAAGACATCAAGGAGAGCACTATGCATCAGCCACTGTTGTCACCATATTACAGTCTGGGCAGGTATGTCTAATCAATACAGAACTGCCCTACACCTTGTGAATGGTACAGTGACAAGCCAATACTACCTGAATAAAATCAGTAATCCAGTCATTGAGCCCCTGCATGAACAACACAGGCCTAATTTCATCTTCATGGCCGACAATGCTCCAGCTCATCAACATCGCATCATTTAGGGAATGGCTTCTGGAGGCTGGGGTACCTCAAATGGAGTGGCCTGCACTTTCTCCAGACCTGAATCCCATAGAAAACCTATGGGATCAGCTGAGTCGTCGTGTAGAGGCTCGTAACCCTGCACCCCACAACCTCGATGATCTGAGGGCCACCCTTCAAGAAGAGTGGAATGCCATGCCTCAGCAGACACTAAGTCGACTTGTGAACAGCATGAGACATGGTTGTCAAGCTGTAATTGATGCTCAAGGGCACATGACAAGTTATTGAGACACTGACATTTTTTTGTTGTGGTATACCCACCACTGTTGGCTTTTGGTTCAATAAATTGTTTGAGATGAGGAAATCACCATTGCATGCTTCTACTTAAATGCCCTACTTTCATGATATTATATCACTGTAGCGTGAGCTTTTTACATTTTTCATAAATTTCACTCAATAGCCAAATATCCCTAACTTTTTGTGAATAGTGTATGTATGGATTTGCATCTAAATTGGATTACAGTTAGGTGTGATGAATAGCCTCTACAATCAAGCACCAGCCTGTGATGTTAATGATTGACCAGGCTTGTTATACTTAAACTATCATGGTTTGTTGCTAAGAACCTCAAGAGAGGAGAATGGCTGTTACTTAGCTGATGTGTATCTTTTTGAACAAATATCTTTCCAGCATATAATATTCATAAAATCATCAACTTGATAAACTGATGTTTCTAATCTCTGCCGCGAAAATTGGGTCATTGTGACTGTCTGCTGAATAGAACAAGAGAGAATTGAAATGCATGCTCACACATTCCTCTTCCTGTGTGTTGAGACATTACTCTGACCTGTGTACCTCATGTACAGAACTGTCAGCACTGAAGAGATGGTGGGGCTGAGAAACCGATCTACATGGGAACCGTTGCTACTCAAAGCCTCCTGCATAAAGTCCTGTGCCAATGGCTGCTCCATGGGCATCACTGCACACCTTACCTATGCCAATGCTAACATAGAGTCGGTGGAAGGTGAGCTGTAAGCATTTAAAAAAAACACATCACATAAAATCAGTAAAGGTTTGGCAGCTGCTGTGTTCCATATGAGCGGCAGCATTAGGGTATATGCAGTGAAATACAAAAAACACGCTGTAGTTGGTCACAGCAGTGCACAGAGTGCCTGTTTGCATTGTGGAGAGCTAATTTTGTCATTCCACCTTGTATTAATTGACAAAAATGAATAATTAAAGGCTCAGAACTAATTCTTCACTTATGTGTGCTCTTACCATCATACCATTACAGGCAAGTAAGCAGTGTGGTATTAACACCTAAAAAAAAATCACTCCGTGTACTGCTGTGACTAAATATTTTGTGTGATTTTTATGTTTTGCTGCATAAAAACTAAAGCTGACACTTTTGCCACTCAAAACACATGTGGCAGATTGTGTAACTATGGTAACTGCCCTGTAACTGCCAAGATTTCTATTCTAGTGCATAACCTTTATTCCCACACTGTAAAACCTAACAGTGTGGGGGATCCGGACAATACGTTCTCTACTCAGACTGAATGGCACAGGAGGAGACGCTTAAAAGCTGTGAAATGGATATGCAGGACAGACTGTGGTTTTCTCCATAAGACTGCATGATAATATGCATTCTCCTCAGGGCTGCATAATAATGCGCCGACAGGCTGGGTGACAAAGGGAATTGTTATTGTGAATGTATGTATTGTGATGTGAACCCCCCAGGTCGCGAGGCGAGTTTGTATGGTATAAAAGAGAGATGCCAGCGACCTGGGTTAATATTCTTGTTGACTGATGATAGAGTAATAAAGTCTGCTCTGCTCCAGCTCACTGCCTCACCTACTCATTCCTCTCTCTACACTGGTGACCCTTGACGCATAATGGAACTCGACGCAAACACCCCAGAAACGACCCAGACTGGAGGCGCCAGCACCACGTGTGCCATTTCGGTCAAACTCCCAGACTTTTGGCTACATAACCCAACGTCTTGGTTCCTCCACACTGAGGCCCAGTTCGCTCTCCATGAAGTGACAACAGATGATGGGCATTTCCTCTTTGCTCACCTTTTCCTCCGGAACCTCCCAACAGTGGCCAGAGTGGTCCTTGCCAATTCGCCGCTCTGGCCATGTGCAACTACCAGGCGCTAGCACAAGAGGCAGATCGGATTATCCTGGCGACCAGAACCTTCGCTGTGAACACAGCAGTATCGGAACCCAGCAAGGCAGACAGCAAGGGGCGAGGAGCCGGTGACAGTGGCCGGAGTGGAGGCCAAGAAGCACCGGAGGGACATGCTTTGCTTCTACCACCGCCGTTATGGAGAAGACGCATGCCGATGCGTGCCACTGTGCTAGTTCAAGCGCTCTGGAAATGCCAGGGCTGGCAGTCGGTAGCAGCTGCGACCGCCGGTGACACAAACAAGCTGCTCTATGTGACAGACTTATGCTCAGGGAGACAGTTCCTTGTGGACTGCAGCTCCCATAAGAGCCTCATCCTGCCATCCTACGCAGACTGGCTGGCGGGAACTAGCGGCCCCGAGCTGATGGCCGCAAACGGCTCAGACATTAAGACTTTTGCTGAAAGGACACTGGCTATATCCTTGCACGGCCATACATAAATGGACATTCGTCATAGCGGCATGTAACTTCCTCATTTTGGGCACAGATTTTTTGTGTGAACACGGACTATTAGTCAATGTGGCTAACAGACGCCTGATTAGCGCAATGTCTTTTGATTTCTCTGCCCTGTACAGCTAGAGGAGCCTGGTCCACAACACTAGCCAACGTCATAGCTCCAGGGGGTAAGTTCCACACACTACTCACCCAGTTCCCAGCACTCACGGTTCTGACGTTTTTGGCAGCCATCACTAAACACGGGGTGGAGCACTTCATTACCACCACGGGGCCGCCCGTTTTCACATGACCTCAGCACCTGGACGCAGCTAAACTGGCCAGTGCGCGCAAGGAGTTCCCCAACTTGGAAAGGTTGGGCATCATCAGGAACTCAAACAGCCCATGGGCATCCCTGCTACATATGGTGCCTAAAGCTGAGGGATCGTGGTGACCATGCGGAGATTTCCGCAGATTAAACAACACCACAGCGCATGATTGCTACCCAATCCCCCATATTCAGGATTTTTCCGTCCACCTCACCGGGGCACGCATTTTTTCCAAGGTGGACCTGGTCCGCGGTTACCACCAGGTCCCGGTGCGTGCGGAAGACATCCCTAAAACGGCAGTAATAACCCCGTTTGGTCTTTTTGAGTTCTTATGCATGCCTTTCGGGTTAAAAGGAGAGGCGCAGACATTCCAACGCATGATGGATGCGGTGCTGTGCGATCTGCCGTTAGTGTTCGTCTACCTAGACAACATCCTGGTGGCCAGAACATCTGAGGACGAGCACGTAGCCCACCTCAGGACGGTTTTCCAGAGGTTGCAAGAGCACGGGTTAATAATCAACCCAGCGAAGTGTCGGTTCGGGGTTATGGTAATCGATTTTTTGGGCCACCACATGTCACTGGAGGGCGTGATACCCTTACTCGACAAAGTGCGTGCAGTGGCAAATTTTCCCCGGCCTCAGACGGTCAGGGCGCTGCAGGAGTTTTTGGGGATGGTTAACTTTTACAACCGTTTCCTCCCACGCGCAGCCCAGCTCAAGCAGCTCAAGCAGCCAAACATAAGAAAAGGAAACCGGCGGACAAAGTCGACTGGACTCCTGAGTGAGAGCAGGCGTTTTCCAAGGCCAAAATAGCTCTAGCGAACGTCACACTACTGGCGCACCTGGACCCTGCGGCTCGGATAGCGCTCACTACCGATGCATCGGACGTGGCCATAGGGGCCGTCATGGAGCAGCACGTCGCTGGTTCTTGGCAGCCGCTCACCTTTTTTAGCAGGTCTTTGCGCTACAATGAGCATAAATACAGCGCGTTCAACAGGGAGTTACTTGCTCTCCACCTGGCCATACGCCACTTCCAGTTCTGGCTGGAAGGGCGCAGCTTCACTGCATTTGTGGACAGCAAGCCGCTAATGTATGCTATGGCCAAGGTTTTGGAACCATGGTCGGCCCGGCAACAGAGACAGCTGGCCGCAATCTCGGAGTTTATGACCAACATTCAGCCTGTGGCCGGTAAACTCAACGTGGTGGCAGACTGCCTTTCGCATGCATTAGTGGCCCCAGTCTATGTAGGGATAGATTACACGACCATGGCCACTGAGCAGATCGACGATGCGGACGTTTGCGTGCTCCAGTCTGGACCAACAGGGTTAAGGCTGGAGAGCAGAGTACTCCAAGAGGGGGGCCCCCCCAATCTGACGTCTCCACAGGCCGCCCACGCCCGGTGGTCCCACGCGCTTGGCACTGCTGCGTTTTCGAGTCGGTTCACTCCCTGGCGCACCCGGGAGTGCGCACGTCAGTCAAGATGGTGGGAGCAAAGTTGGTCTGGCTGAGCCTGCGCAAACAGGTGAAAGAGTGGGCTGCAGCCTGTGTAGCGTGCCAACGAGCCAAGGTGCACAGGCACACACAGGCCCCCCCTTGAGCCGTCCCATGTCCCGGCTAAGAGGTTCGACCACGTTCACGTGGACTTCGTGGGTCCCCTCCCGCCATAGCCGGGGTTCACACACCTCCTGACAGTGGTGGACCACACCACGCGCTGGCCCGAGGCGGTGCCGCTAGCTTCCACCGCGTCCGCAGAAGTTGCACGCGCTTTTTTGATGACATGGGTGGCACACTTCAGATAGCACGTCCGTCCAGGGCCCACAGTTTGTTTCCGATCTCTAGCCCACGATGGCCCGGAGTCTGGGCATCACAATTCATCGCACGACCGCGTGCAACCCCCAGGCCAATGGGTTATGTGAGCGTTTCCATAGGTCGCTTAAAGCAGCGCTCAGGGCTTTGCTTACGGATGCAAATTGGGTGGACCGGTTGACGTGGGTTCTATTAGGGTTGCGTTCAGCACCGAAGGAGGATTTGGCTGCCTCCCCAGCAGAGCTTGTTTTTTCCCAGCCGCTGCGGTTCCCCGGAGAATTTTTGCCTGACAACGCTACGCCGAACACCAATCCATCCCCGCCTTCCCTACATAGCGCAGAGGCAGGGACGGTAGCCGGCCCAGCCCGGCCCACCACTGTTTTCCCTGCACTTTCGTGCCAAGGACCTTGAAGGATGCATCGTTCGTGTTTGTCAGGCATGATGCCCACCGGACCCCATTGTGCCCTCCCTACGACGGCCTGTTCAGAGTGTTGGAACCTGGGGATAAACATTTTGTTAGACTTGGGGGGACGCAGAGAAACAATCTGTATAGACAGGCTTAAGCCCTCCTTCATATTAGCAGATGAGCAGGTGGTGTTGGCCCGATCTCCTTGGCACGGGCAACCCCCACTGAGAACTCCCCAAGTAAATGACTCGTCAACTCAGTCACAATGGCATGGAGAAGATGTGCCCCCCTCCAAATGTCCCCCCACAGAAGGACACGCCTCCAGGAGCGCCCCACCGGCACAGCAGCGCCTCGGAGCCGGCGACCCCCCGTTACAGCCGCTACAGACATCGGCTGAAGCCCACAGGACATGAGGGTAAGGCCCAGTCTGAGATTTCGGGGGGGGGGGGGCGGTGTGGGGGACCCGGACAATACGTTCTCTACTCAGACTGAATAGCACAGGAGGAGACACTTAAAAGCTGTGAAATGGATATGCAGGACAGACTGTGGTTTTCTCCATAAGACTGCATGATAATATGCATTCTCCTCCGGGCTGCATAATAATGCGCCGACAGGCTGGGTGACAAAGGGAATTGTTATTGTGAATGTATGTATTGTGATGTGAACCCCCCAGGTCGCGAGGCGAGTTTGTATGGTATAAAAGAGAGATGCCAGCAACCTGGGTTAGTATTCTTGTTGACTGATGACAGAGAGAGTAATAAAGTCTGCTCTGCTCCAGCTCACTGCCTCGCCTACTCATTCCTCTCTCTACAACAGTACTGATTAATAAAAGAAACAAGTAAATATAATGTAATCCTTCAAAACAAATTGGAGTCACTCATTTCTACAAATTTAACCTTACTCAAAAATACAGGTTTGCAGCAGTAACTCAGTTGCTGTGAGCATACTTGCATTTTGGGGGCATTTTAGGTACTCGTGACATAATTTCAGTTTGTTGCATTTACTCATTTCATCTAAGTTAACTTCAATATTGCTATAAAAATGACTGCTGACATTTTGTTTTTTATTCAGGATTTGAAATCATCAGGCTGTGCTCCAATAAACCAATAATCCAGATAGTTTTATGTTTCTTCAAACTTATGAGTTGCAATCTTGTAATCCTTGTTTAGTCAACACAAACAAAAATTAATCAACCACTTTGACAATGGCATAATTAAAGAAAATGTCCATGTTTTTTTTTTTAATTATGTGGTGAAATAACATTTGATAGGACCACCATGAGTTCTTAAGTGACCAGTGGTTTTTATAATTACTATACTCTAATATTTTGAAATCAAGGACCAGCACCATTTCTTGCTTTTGGGGGCCCTACGCAAGATAGCATGGGGGCTCCTGTTTTTGTAAGCAGAGGAAGATGCTTCATGGTGGTGTATCAGTCTGGTACACTTTAAGAAGAAAACAGGCTAGATTTATTGATCTACAGAAAAATTCAGAGTTAACTTAAGCAATTTAAACCAACAGAAAATACTAGTGCCTCTCAGTAAATTTAAATATTATGATTTGTAATTTCAAAAATTATAACCATAATCATCAAATGAAAATAGGTACTTTTAAATCTCTGCATCCATTAGGGCTGATGGGAAATTTGAATGTTGGAAAATCAACCTTATCACCTTATTTAGATTGTCATTTTACTGTGTGTTACTGATGTACATACGTATGTTGAAGCTTCAGTTGTTGGGATATTTGAGTTTTAGATCATTTTTGTGTTTGGCACCATGAGTGGAACTGCTATGGCACTCCATGCCATGTCCCTCTTGCACCACAGTGGCAGTTGATGCTCTAACACTGAGGCTACATTTGTAGCTTGTTGGACCCCTCAGTCACCAGGGGACCATTTCATTTGTGTACACTGCCCTATGGGGGAACTGTAATGTAATGGTTGTGTAATGTAAGTTGTCATAACTAGAATGTGCTGAAAAACCTTAATAGAAATAATAGAGTAATTAAAACTTGGCAGTTTAGTATGGAGCAGATATATTTAACTTTTTATATAACTCAGTTTACTCAGATGAAAAAAATTAGATGTGCTTGAATGGTTTGAGTTAAGAAACTTAAATGATTCAGGGCAATCAGTTTCCTCAAACACTCTCAGTTGAACCAGCTCATCGGGTTTTACAGTGCAGTACTTGTTGAACTTATTTTGATTTTTGTGAAATTAAATTACTTCTTATTTTCTGCTTAAAAACATTCCTGTCTTCTGCTGCCAGTTTATCTACCTACAACCATGTCTTTCAGCTTACCTGTGAAACAATTACAGGTTGGGTGATACACAGTTAAGGTGATAACAAGGATGCATGACTGCAAGCAAACAAAAGGTCTCCATGGATGCTGTTGAATTTTATGGCTGTAAAATGTCTTTCAATGCTGTAAATGACTTAACATTTTTCCATAACTGAGGAAAGCTTTTGAACTCCAACTCTGTCAAATTGTTTCCTCAACTACATATGTAGAATTTAAGATATAACTGTTTTGTGGATGGTTATTTGTGATTTTTTTTCATCTAGGTGTGTTTGTGTATCCTCTCGGGGAAAAGGAGGTTGTAGTTGGCTTTGAAGCTGTGATTGCAGGCCGTTTGGTGGGGGTCCAGATCCAAAGCCGAGGGAAACTGAAGGACTGCTGCTTGGACTGCTGCCCTGGATGTGGTCTTGAAGGGAATGGTCGGGAGTGGGGCTGCTGCGGGAGTCCCAGCTTAGACATGCAGTGTACCAATGGTGAGGAATCCAGCGATTGACCAGAATTTTTTCAAATGGTGGCCAGTTCTAATTTAGAACATTCTTATTTATTTTACTGTATATATGCAAGAAAATGAAGTTGATGTTTTACTATTTGTTATGTTTGGCATAACTATTTTTTTTGTTTGCTTGTTTTTATACACCCTCTATAAAGACAGGAGGTATTATGGTATGATGATGTCTGTCCGTCTGTCCATCTGTCCAACTTTTCAAGTGAACTCCATGTGCATATTACTAGGATTTTGGATTTTGGATAACTTTATTTTTTTTTAACATTACAGGTTTTAGAAGGTTGTCATTTTAAAAATGCAATTTCAATAGACGGTACATGGTTTGTCTGGCTAACTCCTACAGTTTTCAAGCTAGGACATTTTTATTTCATACAGTATTTGTACATGTATTGAAGATTTTCATATTGTAGAGGGTTAAATGGGTGGGTGTGGTGCAGGTGTAGTGTGGCAGACTACTACTAGGGTCAGTGGTTCGATTCCCACTCTCTCTGCAGTCTGCATGTTGAAGTGTCCTTGAGCAACATACTGAACTCCCAGTTGCTCCTGGTGGGTCAGACCAGCACCTGTGCATGGCAGCTTCGTTGCCATCAGTGTGTGAATGGGTGGATAGCAGGATCTCTAAAGTGCTTTGGTCATCCAGAGATGAGTAAAAAGCACTATTTAAGAGAATGTCATTTACCATTTTTAAATGATTTTCTGATATTTTCTCTAGATTTGTTCCACTTTGAATTGTAGATTGTTTCCTTTGCTAAAAGTTCTTGCAATTACATGGTTATTGGCTTTATTACAGCTCTACACTGCATTGAATCGTGAATTGGTAATAGATTTTCTGGTTGTAAGTTTGCTAGCTGTGCACTATTGATAGTGGCTATGGACGGGCGTATAATGTACCGTGTGTGGTGCTCTTATTTGGTTATTAGAAAGAGTTCACAGAAAATATCAGTTTGCAATTTAAAGGCACTTTTGGAAAATCTGTTTTTAGTGATAACTTGTAATCATGAGTGAACTACAGCCCCATTTGTTTCTAGTTGTACATGTCCACAGGAGCATTTTTTTCCCTGGATTCTCGGGGAAGGTCTATCCCAAGGTACTGGAGAGGAGAGTCCAGCTGTTGGTTGAACCTCGGATTCAAGAGGAGCAATGTGGTTTTCGTCCTGGCCTTGGCACATCGGACCAGCTCTTTGCCCTCTTGAGAATCCTCGAGGGTTTGTGGGAGTTTGCCCAACCAGTTTACATGTGTTTTGTGGACTTGGTGAAAGCATTTGACCGCGTCCCTTGTGGGGGGTTTTTGTGTGTGTGCATGTGTGTGTGTGTGTGTGGGGGGGGGGGGTGCTTCGGGAGTATGGGGTATCGGGCTTGTTGTTACGAGCTATTCAATCTCTATACGACCGTTGTGAGAGTTTGGTTCGTATTGCCAACACTTGGTCAGACTCATTCCCAGTGAGAGTTGGACTCCGTCAGGGCTGCCCTTTGTCACTGATCCTGTTCATAATTATTATGAACAGGATTTCTAGGTGCAGCCAGGGAACGGAGGGTGTCATGCTTGGTGACCACAGGATCTCATCTCTGTTGTTTGCAGATGATGTTGTCTGTCCTGTTGGCTTCATCCAGCAATGACCTACAGCTCTTGCTGGTACAGTTTGCTGCTGAGTGTGAAGCGGCTGGGATGGGAATCAGCACCTCCAAGTCCGAGTCCATGGTCCTCAGCCATGGTGGATTGTCCTCTCCGGGTTAGAGACAAGCTCCTGCCCCAAGTGGAGGAGTTTAAGTATCTCGGAGCCTCATTCACGAGTGAGAGGAGAATAGAGCGAGAGATTGACAGACGGATTAGAGCAGCATCTGCAGTATTGTGGACGTTGTACTGGTCTGTTGTGTTGAAGAAGGAGCTAAGCTCTAAGGCAAAGCTGTCAATTTACTGGTCAATCTACGTTCTTACCCTCCACCTATGGTCATGAGCTTTGGGTAATGACTGAAAGAATGAGATCATGGATACAAGCGGCTGAAATGAGCTTTCTTCGTAGGATTGCTGGACTCACCCTTAGAGATAGGGTGAGGAGCTCAGTCATCCGGGAAAGGCTCAGAGTAGAACCGCTGCTCCTTGACATTGAAAGGAGCCAGTTGAGGTGGTATGGGCATCTGATCAGGATGCCTCCTGGACACCTCCCACTTGAGGTGTTTTGGGCACGTCTCAATGGGAGGAGACCCTGCAGCAGACCCAGGACTCGCTGAAGAAACTACATGTCCCAGCTGGTCTGGGAACGCCTTGGTTCTTGCTTCTCTGCTTTAACTGCTGCCTCCATGACCCAGACCTCCGGAAAAGCGGAAGAAGATGGATGGATGGATGGAATTGTTCTGTATCTCACTATCCAGATCTACATGGCAATGTTAAAGAAAGTGGAAAAAATAACCCTTTCATTTGGACACAAATTCTTCCTTGGCCCAAGTTCCACCCTTCTACTAGATTTAATTAAAACCGCACAATCCATCTAAAAATAATCTGTCAAAAATTGACAGAAGAATAGACAGATGCCCCTGAAAGCATTAATGTTCTTGACAGAGGTGATAAATGGGAAAGGAATAACACCACAATGGGAAGAAACATTGAATTCTATGTACTGTATATGTTACAAGCATAGCCTGTAAATACATATGAATAGCACAATAGCTGTCCAAAAGTGAAACCTACACATTTTGAGCTCTCTCAGGTAAGTACCCCCACACCCCATTATTGTGTGCAGCACTTTGCCAAACTGAAAACTGAAAATTACTGTTTGAATAAATTTTTCCAAAACATAGTTTGTCCTTGTAGGTAGTCATCCTTACCGTGCTGATGTTTGTTCAGTCCATCATTTTGGCTTTAGACATTTGATGCTACAAAAACGGGGGCTATTGTCAAGATTGAGTGTGGTCATGATTGGTCGAGTTTGAGGGGGCTGAATATGGATGGCTGCATAGACTGTGATGGGCGGGAACACGATGCCATAACGCCGTCTCACTGTTACTACTGTACAGACTGGCTCCAATGATGTCACCAGCACAAAACTGCAGTGACTTAAATCCTGGAAGTAGAGCTTTACTTTTCTACAATGGATGTACAGTACATCCGGAAAGTATTCACAGCGCTTCACTTTTTCCACATTTTGTTATGTTACAGCTTTATTCCAAAAGGGATTAAATTCATTTTTTCCCTCAAAATTCTGCACACAACACCCCATAATGACAATGTGAAAAAAATTATTTTTTTTTTGAGATTTTTGCAAATTTATTAAAAATAAAAAACTCAGAAAACACATGTACATAAGTATTCACAGCCTTTGCTCAACACTTTGTTGATGCACCTTTGGCAGCAATTACAGCCTCAAGTCTTTTTGAATATGATGCCACAAGCTTGGCACACCTATCTTTGGGCAGTTTCACCCATTCCTGTTTGCAGAACCTCTCAGGCTCCATCAGGTTAGATGGGAAGCGTCGGTGCACAGCCATTTTCAGATCTCTCCAGAGATGTTCAATTGGATTCAAGTCTGGGCTCTGGCTGGGCCACTCAAGGACATTCACAGAGTTATCCTGAAGTCACTCCTTCGATATCTTGGGTGGGTGCTTAGGGTTGTTGTCCTGCTGAGAGATGAACCGTCACCCCAGTCTGAGGTCAAGAGCGCTCTGGAGCAGGTTTTCGTCCAGGATGTCTCTGTACATTGCTGCTTTCATCTTTCCCTCTATCCTAACTAGTCTCCAAGTTCCTTCTGCTGAAAAACATCCCCACAGCATGATGCTGCCACCACCATTGACGTGGTTATGAGCAGTGCCTGGTTTCCTCCAAACATGACACCTGGTATCCACGCCAAAGAGTTCAATCATTGTCTCATCAGACCAGAGAATTTTGTTTCTCATGGTCTGAGAGTCCTTCAGGTGCCTTTTGACAAACTCGAGGCGGGCTGCCATGTGCCTTTTAATAAGGAGTGGCTTCCGTCTGGCCAGTCTACCATACAGGCCTGTTTGGTGGACTGCTGCAGAGATGCTTGTCCTTCTGGAACGTTCTCCTCTCTTCACAGAGGAACACTGGAGCTCTGACAGTGTGACCATTGGGTTCTTGGTCACCTCCTTGACTAAGGCTTCCCCCCCCAATTGCTCAGTTTAGACAGCCGACCAGCTCTAGGAAGGGTCCTGGTGGTTCCGAACTTCTTCCATTTACGGATGATGGAGGCCACTGTGGTCATTGGGACCTTCAAAGCAGCAGAAATTTTTCTGTACCCTTCCCCAGATTTGTGCCTCAAGACAATCCTGTCTCGGAGATCTTCAGACAATTCCTTTGGCTTCATACTTGGTTTGTGCTCTGACATACACTGTCAACTGTGGGACCTTATATAGACAGGTGTGTGCCTTTCCAAATCATGTGCAATCAACTGAATTTACCACAGGTGGACTCCAATTAAAGTAGAACTGAACTCACCTTTTTGCCAAAAAAGTAGAATAGCAGATTAATTCCTTATTACCTATTGTATTTTTCAATACATAAAAGAAATTTTTAGGCCGTGCGATGGCCAAGCTATAAGCCGATAAACTTTTGCCTCTGGCTGGCAGTGCCAAACAAACCGGAAGTAGTGCAGATGACGCTGCGTGACGTCACGAGTGTGACCCTTATCAAAACAACAATGGCAGATGATAGCAGTTCCAGCAGTCAAGAACACCAGAGTTTTCAGAGTGAAGAGGCATTCAGGATCGGTGACAAGACAGAGGAGGATGCAGGAGTGTCAAGTGAACAGGAAGAGAGCGAGGGAGGCATCGAACCGTACAGATTAGAGCCAGAATTTTGGGGGGATTCCGGCACCGACTCAGACCGCAGCAGTGATGGGGAGGAGAGTCGCTTATTGAATACAGAATGGTGAGTCTTTACTTTGGCATGTTTGGGGTGTCAGGATAAGGAAAATTAACAATAAAAAAGAAAGGGAAAAAAAAACATCAGCATTTTTCCAACTTATTACAGTGATCCCTCACTTATTGCGTTTAATGGGGACCAGAACCGACCGCGAAAAGTGAAAAACCGCGAAGTAGCGTCACCCCCCCCCCCCAAGGGCGTCACAAGCACTATTTTGCACAAAAAGGCACAAGAGAACAGCGAAAAGTGCCACTAAGCAACACGAGCGATAAAGAACAATGAATGCGGTCTTCCTTCGCTGGGTATAGGCGCTCGGCAGGGAGCGAAGCTGGGTAAAACGTCTCAGCCAATCAGCTTGCGAGGTAAAACGTCTCGGCCAATCAGCTTGCGAGATTCCCGAGCGGTGAAGAGGTGGGCGAAGAGGAGTGGAGCGGTGGTCAGACAGGTAGATTTTGAGTTGTGCGGGCTCTCCGTGTTGATACCTGGTGTTCTAATGTAGAAGGCAGGGAGAAGGCAGGGAGACTACATTAGAACATCAGGTATCAACACGGATTGCCCGCACAACTCAAAATCCACCTCTCTGACCACCGCTTCACTCCTCTCCGCCCACCTCTTCACCGCTCGGGAATCTCGCAAGCTGATTGGCAGAGACGTTTTACCTCGCAAGCTGATTGGTCGAGACGTTTTACCCAGCAAAGGAAGACCGCATTCATTGTTCTTTATCGCTCGTGTTGCTTAGTGGCACTTTTTGCTGTTCTCTTGTGCCTTTTTGTGCAAAATAGTGCTTGTGACGCCCTTGGGGGGGGGGGTGACGCTACTTCGCAGTTTTTCACTTTTCGCGGTCGGTTCTGGTCCCCATTAAACGCGATAAGTGAGGGATCATTGTATATCTAGAAACGCGTCGCTTCCCGGTCGCTTTTCCTCCCCCTTTCTTTTCTTTCGCCGCCATGACAGCTTTCCTTGGCCACTGAACAGATCTTCCCAGGTGTTGGAAGTGTTTTGTAGTTGACTATCACGACAAAATGCACCAAAAACAACCAGTGTCGACGTGCTCGCAATGGTAAACATTGAGGACTGTGTCACACTCGTGACGTCACGCGGAACTCCGGCTGCACTTCGGCGGATTTGTCTGATTTTTCAGGGCGGGAAATTCAAAATCGCGATTTTCTCCAAGATTCCGGGATTTGTGGAGGGGGTGCCAATGATAAATTATCTTTATAATTGTATGTACTATCACCCAGTGCCGTTCAATGCCGTTCAGTTCAGTTCTACTTTAAGCTGTAGAAACGTCTCAAGGATGATCAGCGGAAACAGGATGCACTTAAGCTTAATTTTGAGCTTCATGGCATCATCATCATAGCAGTCTGTCGTGGGTGACAATGACTGTTTCATTTTGGTCTGATCAGATTCCTCCATGCAGCTCTGTCCTTAGCCTTCCGCTGCCAGGAGCTCCTTTCTATATCCAACTTCTTCAAGTTTCTTTTTACAGTGTCTTAAATCTGAGCCTTGGTTAACCCTGATTGTGTTTGCCCTTGCATAACTGTGAGTAGAGTAACTGCTGAGGGAGACGCTTGTGGTCCATCCTCTCAACATGTCTGAGCCGTCTCAGGTTCATCTGTATTAGCAAGTCCTCCATTGATGGTAGACCAGCTCGTTTCAACACTTCTATGTTGGTTACCTTGTCTTTCCATGAGATGTTCATTATGGCTCGAAGGTGTCTCATCATGTACGCGTGGAGTTTCTTTACCTGCGCTCTGTAGACAGTCCAAGTTTCAGCACCGTACAATAGAGTAGCCAGTACTGTCGCTCTGTACACTTTGCATTTCACACAGATAGACACGTCGATTGTTCCACAGTCTCTCCCTCAAGTTTCCAAACACAGCACTCGCTCTTCCCATTCTGAGAGATAGTTCATCCTTCAGCCTAGCATTCTCTGAAACAGTACTCCCTAGATACTTGAAAGTCTTGTACTTGACTAGTGGCTCTGTACCAATGCTGATTTCTTCTGGTAGTGATGTTGATAACTGGAACGTTGGTGGTTGATAAAGGCACTCTGTCTTCTTGATGTTGATTTTGAGGCTGAATTGCCAAGTTGCTCTTGCAACTTTCTCCACTAAAGATTGCATATCTTCCACCTGTGTGCAACTAGAGCACTGTCGTCGGCAAAGAGCATTTCTCTTACTACCTTTACCGATGTCTTACTCTTGGCTTTAAACTGTGCCAAACTGAACAAGTCTGCTTCTTTCCTTGTTTGAATGTATATTCCTTCTGAAGTGTCTTTGAAGGCCACCTCAAGCATGGCTGCCAGATATAGTGAGAAGAGTGTAGGTGCCAGCACACACCCTTGTTTCACCCTGTTGCTTACTGAAAAGTCTTTAGCTACTGAACCACTCATTGCCACGTTTGCTTGCATACCGGTATGGAGTGCCTCAATCAGGCTGACAAACTTCTCTGTACAGCCATATTTCTTGAGTACCTGCCAAAGTCCTTGGTGCGAAACAGTATCGGAGGCTTTACTGAAGTCTATGAAGACTACATAAAGCGGCATGTTCTGTTCGATACACTTTTCTTGAACATGTTTCAAGCAGAAAATCATGCCCATTGTGCTTCTTCCACTTCTAAAGCTGCACTGGGTTTCCAGTAGTACATTCTGCGAGATGTGTTCATTGAGTCTGTTCAATAGTACACGTGAGAGAATCTTACCAACAGTGGCTAGCAGTGATATACCTCAGTAATTTCCACAATCTTTCCTGTCACCTTTCTTGAACAAAGGCACAATACTTGCATCCTTCCAGTCTTGAGGTACTTTCTGGGCATCCCATATCTCTTGGATGAGTCTGTGCAGGCAGTTGGTCAACTGAACACCACCAAATTTCCACACTTCTGCTGGAATTCCATCCCTTCCTGGGGCTTTACCATCCTGTGTTGTCCTGATAGCTGACATTAGTTCATCAAAATTTGGTGGTTCATCCAGATTTGATACAGCTGGTCTCTGCACTAGAACTTCTTTAGCCTCTTCAGTGAGATCTCCAGGGTTGTTTAGTAGTTGGTCAAAGTGGTCTGCAAATCTGTCCAGGATCTTGTCTTTCTCCTGCAAAACCATTTCACCATCCATAGTCTTTAGTTGGATCAATCCTCTTGGTTTAGGGCCGTAGATTTCTCTCAAACCTGTGAAGAATGTTTTCATGTCCTTCCTGTCTGCTGCAGTTTGACGTTCCTCTGCTTTTTCATCCCACCAGTTGGACTTCATCTCTCTGGTGTACTTCTGTCGCTCACTCTGAGCCTTTGAGTATTTCTTCTTCTTTGACCTTGTGTTACACTGTAGGTTTTCCTGCCTAGCTGTATTCCTCGCTTCTAGTCGTTTCTTCAGATGTTCAGCATGCTCATCAAACCAATCTTGATGTTTCCTCTCAGGGTGGCCTAAAACATCACTCACAGTCTGATACATCGTATCCTTCAGTGTTGCCCATTTTTCTTCTATGTCATTCTCTGAATTGTTGCTGCCCCAGTCTTTCAAGTTTTCAACCATTTCCTGTGTAAGTTCTTCCTGCTTCTTTTGGCCTTTCAGTGCACTAGTGTTTAGCTTCCGTGGTGGCTTTGCACCCGTCCTGCAGTGCTGTTTTTGTCTGCAAATCCTTAATTTAGATCTCAGCATGACATGATCAGTACCACAGTCCGCACCTGTCATTGCTCTGGTGTCCAATACATCCCTTTTGTCTCCCTGCCTTACTATGATGTAGTCTAACAAGTGCCAGTGCTTGGATCTTGGGTGCATCCATGTCTTCTTGTGTGTGTCCTTGTGCTTAAATAGAGTGTTGGTTGTCACAAGGTTGTACTCTGAGCATAGTGTAAGTAGAAGTTCTCCATTAGCATTGCACTTGCCTATTCCATGACTGCCCAGCACTCCTTTCCATTTCTCAGTGTCCAAACTCTGGCATTAAAATCTCCAACGAGTATCAGCCTGTCATCAGTCAGTACACATCTGATAGTCTCACATAAATCACTGTAGAACTCTTCCTTCGCCTCCTCTGTGTCGGTCATTGTTGGGGCATATACACTGATGAGTGTGGCATACATCTTCTGCTGTAGTGGGAGTCTCATAGTCAATATCCTGTCGTTGATTGGCACGGTTTCTCATCAAGCATTGCTGCTATCTCCTTTCTAACTGCAAAGCCCACTTCTGCTTCTCTCCTTTCTTGAGTTGATTTCCCACTCCAAAAGAAGATGTACCCATGGTCTTCCAAGCTGTCATATCCAGGCAATCTTGTTTCACTAAGTGCAGCTGTGCAACTATGTCTACGTTGTACCTGTTCATTCCAGGGCCACAAGCGCGGTCTGTCTTTCTGGGTGCTGTGATGTTGTTCTGTCCAACAGAGTGCGTACATTGTATTCTGCTACACACAAGGCTGCTGTTTTTCCTGTTCTTTTGTCTTCCTGCTCCTAGCTTACTTTTCGCTGCCTGTCGGAGTGTGAACAGATCAGCGCGGACTTTGTTAGCCTGGGTGACATCCGAGCTGGTATGAGTTGCTTTCTGACTGACCATTTCATGAAACTGTTTGCAAAGTATTTGAGTACTGCTAGCTTTTGCTGGACTAGTGGCACATTCTTGGCAGATAAAGGTATTATCAGTGGCAAGAACAAGCCAAGACAAACTGACTCCAGTATCAGTTGCAGTGACTGACCAGATGATAGGTTTGTTTATCTCTGCTCTTTGTGTAGTGCATGTCACGATGCACCGACTGGCATAGTCCACCACAGACCTTGCAACAGATGTGTTTATCTGCCAGGATGTCCAGTCTCACCTCGTGTAACTGGGAGCGGTCCACCACAGACCTGTGGCAGATACTGTTTTTAGTTCTGCCAGTATGCCCTGTTTCACCTTCCATGCCCTCAGAAGGGCGGGGATGCCAATTGAGTTGCAGGTGGCCCGACCCAAGAGACAGGTAGTACTGGTTTTCGTGGTTTTCCAGTAGCAAGCAAGCCAATGCCTGGCCTGACAAAAGGGGATGTAAGTCTCAGTTAAAAGCTGCCAATTTCTGACCAAAAAGGTGGAATTTTATGGGTAAAAAGCTGCAACTTTAGCAAAAAGACAAAAAAGGTGTAAATTTCCAACTGTATATGACCTAAAACCCTGCAAATTTACAAACAAAATGCTGCAAATATTAGAGTAAAATGCTGCAAATTTAAGCTTTTTTTTTAAACTGCAGATTCAAGAGTAAGAAAATTTCTAAATTCATGAGGAGAAAGCTGCAAAATTATGAATAATAAAAAGCAGCAAATTTTCAAGTAAGAAGCTGCACACATCTGAGTAAAATGGCTGTAACTCTGCAGGAAAATCCTGCAAATCTATGAGAAAAATCCTCACATTTACAACAGAATGTTTCTAATTTACATGAAAAAGGATGTGATAAATTGGCATGTGTTGGCCATTTTTAAATGAAAGCCATGAGGAGGAACTAAACGATGGTGTTTGGTGGTGTTAAATCCTGCAGATCTGTACTAATCAGCAGGAAAATGGAGAAGAAGAAGAGGAATAGGTGATCCCCAGCAGCAGAAATAATCCAGTTAACCCAGGCGGAGTTAACACATGACACCCAACAGATTACCCCCCCCCCAATGACATCAGTGGGAACAGCTGGGACAAACTTCACACCTCTGTTGATTTATATATTCTCTTCTGAGGACAATTCAAACAGAGCTGCTGCTGAGATGGAAACCAAAGGGTTAAAGGGTGACGTGGCTTTAACAGTAGCACTGATACCCCCCCCCCCCCCAACTGACCTGCTGGACAGGAACTAACAACTCCTCAGACCTGTTAACACAATTTTACAACAAAAGAACACGCAAAAGAACCAAGAATGCCTTTGATTTAACAGGATACCAGCCTGAATATTCTGGTCTATGAATGAACAGAGCAGCTATGAGTGTTTCACAGAGTCACTTATTGAATTATAATGGTTACTCTAAGTCACAATTAGGAAACATAAACTTCAGGGGACACTTAAACCCATGACACATTGTTTTAAATTTTGCTGAATTTTGCTTTTTTTTCGCTTCTCTTCCAGTCCTTATGGCCACTTTCTGATTGCTTTGAGTTTTTAAAACATCATTTTAAGAATAATGTTAACTGACAAAGTACATTTCTAACTACACTATATCATACAATATGCTGTCTAACATACAATTTCATTTGATCACATTTAGATCTTAGTTCAAACAAGCAGAGTATTTGCAACCAACTTAATTAAGACTTGAACTAAAAACAGTCAATCTGAATACAACTGGGAGCGTTTAAGAATAAAAATCTTCGGATTCCTAAATGAAGTTCTGCCTGTGAGATCACCTGCACTTAAACATTCAAAGTACTTTTCATGGGATGGACCAGATTCCATACAAAAATGTTAAAATTTTGCTTTGGCTTTATCTTTAAGAGGTTGCTGTTCCAATTAAAAGTCTCAAGTGATGAAGAGTCCACCTTTGTATAAAACGGCAAAGTCAGTATACCACAAAAGGCTCAAAGTCACTAAGTTAATCCAAAGGTTAAACCGGCTGTTGGTGTCATTTAAACCCTGTATGGCTTTGACAACGTGGAGCCAGCATTTCACTCTGAAACGAATGGCAGCGACTTATTGCAAATGAGCAACTTTAAAACACACAACACTAAAGTTAAGAGCATTGCAAGAAGGAAAATAGTTTTTAAAAAAAAACAGCTGAAGAGGATGATAAAATAAAGGCAGCGTTGGATTTTTAAATAGCTTTATTATCACCCGCCTTCATCAGAACTCGGCTCCAGCCCATAGTGTGAGCAGGCTGAAGCCTCGTTCCTCCAGCTCTCAAATAGGAGACAGTGTGTGTGTCTCACAGCAGATGCAAAATCAGAATGAGTGAATGAGAGACAGATTAACAGCACAGTGCAGCTTATATACTCAACTCAAACAATAGATCAAAGACATTCACAGCAGTCAATCTGTGCATTTGCATATCAGAGGTACAGACAGGATGCATGAACACAATGCATGGGTGGCACATTAACCTCACAGCTGTAAACGCAGCATGCAGCGGAAAAAAACCCAGGAGTGCGAGCTGACTGTCTGTGCTGTGGGGGTTGAATTCAAACCGCTACACTGCTCCCCCCCCAGAGGGAACGGTAGGGGACCGTGACCTCGATGTTGCAGTCTGGGCAGCGAGCAGGGAAAAGCTCTGTGCAGGAGGGGGGGGGGGGGTAGTACATGGTGACGGGGCGCGGGAAAACCGTTCAAGTCGCGCCAAAAGTGTTTGCTGCTCCGCGATGTCCCGTCTGAACATGCAGAGGTCAGAAGAAGAAAAATTAGTCTCTGACTCCTCTCGTGGCCGTGAAGAAAAGCAGGGGCGGCGGCAAGAAAAAAAATAAAAGCAGAGGGACTGGCGTGTTGACTTTAGGGCAGACGTAACCCTACAGCCTCGGGAACCGCAGACAGCTGAATTCCCCTTGTGCGCCGTGGCTAAGACCATAAAATCCAGTGAGCAAGCTGCGGGCCTCGGGTGTACAAGCAAGCCTGAAGGGCCAGTGAGCGGCAGAAGGAAGGCGGTCAGTGAAGCCATTCTTGCCCCGTGCGTGGTGTGCCGTCCTCGTAACTCCCCGGTGTGCGCGCGGGGGTTCCGTGCTTGGGTGGGCCGCTGGGGAGGGAATCAGGGTCGGAAACTTGGTGGGGATCGGCGCAGTCTGCGCCGAAAAACATCTCCGATGAGCTGTGGCTGCAGATTAGCCATGGTGCGTTCAGGTCCACGTATGCTCCGTCGGCCATGGGAGTCGCCCGCATGTGCTCTGATGTGGAGGAGCTGCGCGGCCGGTCCCGCATGGATGTGCCGATCTCGGCGAGGGTGCGCCATGACGTTCTCTGCCGCTTACCCGGTCTTGGTTGATGTCCTGAGAGCGGCTCGCCCGCCGTGGGCTCTGCGTCGAGGTCTCCCTGAGGCCGCAGGGAGGGAAGACCAGTCAGGCCGCTGCGACGGAGCATTCATGCCCGGGTGCTGCGTTCGCTGGCCGCTCGTTTTCTTCAGTCTCGGGTTGCCAGCGTGGCTGCTCAGATCAGAAGGTCGCGTTTGCACAAAACGTGTGCATTCCGGGGTCACCAGTGAAGAGGATGATAAAATAAAGGCAGCGTTGGATTTTTAAATAGCTTTATTATCACCCGCCTTCATCAGAACTCGGCTCCAGCCCATAGTGTGAGCAGGCTGAAGCCTCGTTCCTCCAGCTCTCAAATAGGAGACAGTGTGTGTGTCTCGCAGCAGATGCAAAATCAGAATGAGTGAATGAGAGACAGATTAACAGCACAGTGCAGCTTATATACTCAACTCAAACAATAGATCAAAGACATTCACAGCAGTCAATCTGGGCATTTGCATATCAGAGGTACAGACAGGATGCATGAACACAATGCATGGGTGGCACATTAACCTCACAGCTGTAAACGCAGCATGCAGCGGAAAAAAACCCAGGAGTGCGAGCTGACTGTCTGTGTTGTGGGGGTTGAATTCAAACCGCTACAACAGCAGTCTTACCTTGAAATGTCCTTTACAAATGAAGAGACCCAAACTGAAGAACGGAGGAAAAACGTAAAAACTGTCCAAAATATCCAGTAGATTCCACAGAGGCGTTACAATATATACTGTATGTATATATTGTGAAGGAATGAAAGGACGAGACATGAGAAGCCCAAATTGTGCACCAGGAGTGCACCAGAAGAAAAGTGGAAAAACACAGATCGTACTGCTTATACAAAGGGCTACAAACTAGCAAAAAAGTTACATGAAAATGGCACAAAATCACCAAGAAAAAAAATGACCCATTAAAGCACAGAAGATCTGAAATCGTGTGAAAATATTTGAAATGTTACAGAGTCAGATCCCAGGGCGAAACTAGTATTTACACAGTAAAAATGCCAGAGTCAGGAGCAACTAGAAAAGCACTCGGAGAGCGCAGACCTCCGCCAAGCGCCACAATTCCCCCCATACAGTGTTTGTGTGTACGTTTTCAGATTCCTTGAGCATGTAAACATATGACTAGCAATTGGATTCACAATGATTATTTGTTTATTTGACAGGGACAGTGCAATAAACACACAATTAATCAATGACAATCAATCTGATAGTGATAGGATTAGTGGTTTAGTAGTAAAAGCATTGCCTCCTTGGCGGAGGTAATAAACTGAAGTGTTGCTGTTGTGTCCATCTCCTCCACTGACGGATGCAAATTGGGTAGACAGGTTGCCGTGGGTTTTATATTATATTATTTTGGGGTTGCGCTCCACGGCAAACGAGAATTTAGAAGCTTCGCCGGCAGAGAGCTCGTTTTTGCGCAGCGCCTATGGCTGGCCGGTGAATTTCTGCCAAATGCGCAGCTCCTATGGCTGGCCGGGGAATTTCTGCCAAAGAATCTGTCGGCGGACAGCTGCCCGTGTGAGGTTTTGCAGTTGCGCGCAAACACAGGCACGCTGGCGGGCCCAGGCCACCAGTGTTTTCCGTGTGCTTTTGTGCCTAAAACGTTGAAGAACGCGGAGTTTGTGTTGCAGACACAACGACCAGCGCCCTCCATTGCGCCTGCGCACATGTTGAAAATGGCTGTATGTCAGTGTTGAAAAATGCTTTAAAAAATTCCTGTATCCAGACGGTGAACCGGATCACCCCCAAAATTTAATCAGTTCTTCCTTGTACCATTTCCAACAACGCCTGAAAGTTTCATGGAAATCCGTCCAAGACGTTTTGAGTTATCTTGCTAACCAACAGACAAACAGACAGACAGACAGACAAACAGACAAACACACAGACAAACCCCGGCAAAAACATAACCTCCTCCTGGCCTTTTCGGCCTGGCGGAGGTAAATATACACAACTCCTTTCTCTTCTGTTCTTGAAGCAAATAAAAATTAAAACACTCCAAAAATCTCACAGTCACTACTAAATCTACTATTTACTATTCTGAACTATTATTTACATGGTAAAAATGCCAAAATCAAATCAAAAATAGACAAACACACTCACGTGTTGAAGGTCCGTCGATCTGCCACCACAGGCAACACCAAAGGCTGTGAATACTTATGGAGGGTTTCCTCTGGTAACATTTCTTTGGTGGCAGCCTGCCTCACCAGAAATATTACCGCCACGCCAAGGAGATATGAATTTAAGAAAAAAATATATGAAGCAATGACTTTCCGCAAGCGCACACACGAACAACGCACATGGTCGTCATCCACACGGAGTTTAGAAGCGCCCCGCCCATGCAAGCTTTCCAGTCAGTAAGCAGGCAGTGTCTTGCTAGCAGCAGCAGCATCTTCGTGGAAAAGGAATGAAAAACCAGGAAGTCAAACAGCAGAAATGGACTCTATTTGTAGAGAAACTTTGTGAAGAAGTCCGCCGTTTCTTTGTTGGTGAAAATCCTGGCACGTCAGTGCCTTAGCACTACGTATTGGGCAGGAGTGAAACTACAGATGATGGTTGTGTGTATGTGTGAACCGCTTGGCCTGGGTAGATGAAAAAAGTGAGCATGTGCAGTGCCCCGTGCGTGCCGGGCTTGTCCAAAGCGCACGCGGACCAAGGCAGATTAGAGGGGAAATGCAGCATGAATAAGGCTTGACTGTCCAACAGAAACATGAGTTTATTAAAGTACTTTAAACGTGGGAAAAAAAAATCAGAAGATGTATGTAAGCACTGGAGGCATTTATCATGGTTTTAACCCACTGGAAACGGGAGCAATAACGGAAGAGCCACTTAGCTAAGAGATGTGTTTAGAATTCAAATGCAGCCAGCTTCATATGAAGGGAAATGCAAGGGGGACTGATGAATTGCTGAGTATATATTTTACCAGCTACTACAATATTAAGTTATGTTCCTAATTATGCACATGGCAAGTTAAGATGACCGAAATTCACGAAGTCAATGACTTTAATCCATTAGCAGCCTTCAGACAAACTAAACGTGCCAACATTTGGACTTCAAAATAAGGGAGGTTTTTCTTGGTGGTGAGGAGATTTGTAAAAAAAAACTATAAAATATAGAAATATTATAACAGAAATAACGGCATCCTTGGTCATTTAAGTTAATTTAAATCATTAAATACAATTCTATTAATATTTTTTTCTTTGTAATGAGAGTTAAATTATTTTTCTGTTCTAACTGCAAAGTTATGCTCAACAATATAAATTATTAGGAAAAAGTAAAAAATACCACAGTCTGTTTCAAATTTATTTAAAAAACAGTAATTTTATTTTAAAAAACAGACAAAAATATGCCATAAAATAATCCACAAATTTATAATAAGGTTTTAAATGTACAAGAAAAGTCAATTTTACAAGAGGAAATTACAAATTTGAGGAAAATGGTTTCAAATTTAGATAAATTTATAGAGAAAATTAGAAAACTATAAGAAAATCGTTTTAAATTTTGGAGAAAAGCCTCAAACCTTCAAGACTGAAGTCATTACTCAAGTTTTAAGTGGGTGCTCTTTGTACCCTTAACTAGAAATTTTTGGTTGTCTCCTGTAGAGGAGCTTGGAAATGAAGAGGTGATTTGGTTTATAAGCAAAGTTTAATATTCAGCTCTTCTAACAAGTCTCATCAGGTGCAGAGAGTGGCAGAAGGGAAAAGAGACAGAATGTCTCCAGCTCACTGACTTTATACTGGCACACAATAAAAGACATGCATAACAAAGGCTGACATCCCTCATTATCTTAATCCCCCCATTGTCCTGGTATTTCCTCTCCTCGCCTTGGGGGGTGAGGGTGGCTCCTCCGGTCTCCTCTGCCGCGTCCGGGAACGTCTTTGTTCTTCACTCGGCAGGTGAGAGCCCTTTGTCCTTTCAGAGGTGTGAAGTCCTTTACATATGTATTACCAAACATTTCCACATGCTTCAACATATGTAGGTTATGGAATATATGGTTAATATAGACCACAGGCCCCCCAAACAACTAAGAAAGGACAACAGAAAGGTTCACAGTCTAAGATAGTTATTATGACATACTAAGTGTTACATCTGTTGCCACGGAAGAAACTTTCCAGCAGCCATGCTCCTAAGAGAGTTCAGTGGTAAACATAACAGCATAGTAAAATCATAAGTCAGTCCTAAACTGTTGCAGCACAATTAGTGAATAATTGTGGAGTGGTTTGTATCAGTCCCTGTGCTGTCTGGGTTTTAATCTTCTCCCAAAGCTGCTGTAGGTTGGTTTAGGCGTCCTGCTGGGACCTTCTTGTGAGGAATCTGCAGTGTGGGAAGGAGAGAGGTTATTTGTTCCCTGCCTGGGGGCTGAGTCTTTTCTCTTGGGGGGTCTACTCCGCCGAGGTGCTCTCGCCAACTGTGCAGGCTCGTCTTTCAACAAGAAGGCAGGTTTAAGTCTGTCAATGCTGACTGTTTCTTTTCTATCCCCAAAATCAAGCACAAAGTGTTTATCACCATTTTCCAGCACTCTGAATGGCCCATCGTATGCTGGCCGGAAAGTTGGTTTTAAAGCTTCATGCTTAACAAAAACGAACTCAGCGTTTTTTAAAGCTTGAGGGACAAAAACCCGTGGGAAGGAGTGATGAGCTGGACCGGGGAGAGAGTCCGGTCCGTTGCTGCCTAAAAACCTTGGGACTGGAAGGTGCCCTGGCTCTGGGTTCTCTGGTAAAAATTCACCTGGGAGCCTGAGAGGTTGTGCAAAGACTAATTCTGCGGGAGAGGCGTCTAGATCCTCTTTAGGTGCAGCACGCAACCCCAATAAAACCCAGGGAAGTTTATTTACCCAATTTGTGTCCGTTAGTGAGGCCCTGAGGGCAGCCTTTAAAGACTCGTGAAAACGCTCGCATAACCCATTAGCCTGAGGGTGATAAGCGGTGGTGCGATGAATTGTTGCCCCTAAGCTGTTGGACATGGCTGACCAGAGCTCTGAGACAAATTGAGGCCCCCTATCGGACGTGATGTCCGATGGGACGCCGAAACGTGCCACCCAGTTTGTCAAAAAAACGCGAGCGACTTCCTCTGCTGTGGTTGACGCCAGAGGGACTGCCTCCGGCCAGCGTGTGGTGCGGTCTATCATTGTTAACAGGTGTGTGAAACCTTGGGAGGAAGGTAGTGGCCCCACGAGGTCGACATGAACGTGGTCGAACCTTCTAGCAGGGATTGGAAAAGGCTCCAGAGGGGCTTTTGTGTGTCTGTGTATTTTGGTGCGTTGACAAGAAATGCAAGTTTTTGCCCATTCTTTTACGTTTTTGCGCAGGCTTGGCCACACAAACTTTTCGGCGACCATTTTAACCGAGGCGCGCACACCTGGGTACACGAGGGAGTGAATTGCGTCGAAAATACGGCGGTGCCATGTAGCTGGTACTAACGGGCGAGGTCGGCCGGTTGAAACATCGCATATTAGGGGGGGCACGCTGTCGCGTAAACCCTTTTTCTCCAGCCTTAACCCTGTTGGTCCAGACAGGAGTGCGCGCACGTCCGCGTCACTGCTTTGTTCCTCCGCCATGGCTGCATAATCTATCCCTGCATGGACAGGTGCTGCGTATGTGTCTGCGTTAGTGAAGAGCTCTGCTGCTGAGGCAGTATAATCTGTCTCCCCGCGCTCTGGTGGTGTCACAGCACGAGAGAGACAGTCTGCTACTACGTTAAGTTTGCCTGCCACGTGTCGAATGTCTGTGGTGAACTCTGAAATCGCAGCTAGTTGTCTTTGTTGCCTGCCTAACCATGGTTCTGAAATTTTAGTCATAGCAAAGGTGAGCGGTTTATGGTCTACAAAAGCCGTGAAACTCCGCCCTTCTAACCAGAACTGGAAGTGGCGAATGGATAAATGAAGCGCCAGCAGCTCTCTGTCAAAAGTGCTGTATTTACGTTCAGTTTGGTTTAGCGATTTGCTAAAGAATGCTAAAGGTTGCCAGACCCCGCTGACAAGTTGTTCTACAACTGCCCCTATAGCTAGGTCTGAAGCATCTGTGATTAGCGCGATGCGGGCCAAGGGATCTGGGTGAACTAACAATGTGGCGTTAGCTAGGGCGCTTTTTACTTCCGCGAAAGCGCGTTCGCGCTCCGGGGTCCATTCGACCGCGTTGGAAGTTTTCTTTTTTTTGAGCGCGTCATATAGGGGCTGCATGAGCTGAGCTGCGTGGGGGAGGAAACGGTTGTAAAAATTAACCATCCCTAAAAATTCCTGTAGCGATTTGACCGTTTGTGGTCGTGGGAAACTTTCTATCGCGTGAACTTTGTCTGGAAGTGGAACTGCCCCCTTCGGAGAGACTTTGTGTCCTAAAAAATCAATTTGTGACACACCGAATTTGCATTTGGCTGGATTGATTATTAGCCCGTGCTCTTCTAGCCTCTGAAAAACCGCAGTGAGGTGCTGCTCGTGTTCTTCCTCAGACGAGCTGGCTACCAGCATGTCGTCGAGGTAGACGAAGACAAAAGGAAGGTCGCGTAGGACCGCGTCCATCATTCGTTGAAAAGTTTGAGCAGCGCCTTTGAGGCCGAAAGGCATTCGCAGAAATTCAAAAAGGCCGAAAGGGGTTATTACCGCTGTTTTAGGAATGTCTTCTGCTCGGACTGGGACTTGGTGATAACCGCGGACTAAGTCTATTTTTGAAAAAATGCGCGCACCCGCTAGATGTAGTGAAAAATCTTGAATGTGAGGAATTGGGTAACGGTCATGCGCTGTAGCGTTGTTTAATCTGCGGTAATCTCCGCACGGTCTCCAAGAACCGTCGGATTTCGGAACCATGTGAAGTGGTGAGGCCCAGGGGCTTTTCGAGCGTCTAACAATGCCCAATTTTTCAAGAGTTGTAAACTCGTCCCGTGCTATGTTGAGCTTGGCCGCGTCTAAGCGGTGAGCTTTGGCAAAAACGGGAGGCCCCGTTGTGGGAATGAAGTGTTCAACCCCGTGTTTAGCCACAGTGGCTGAGAATTTGGGGATTGTGAGTGCTGGAAATTGGGTGAGGAGTTGCTCAAACTTACCTCCTGCCGTGGTGACGTTGGCCTGCACAGGTGGTGGAGAAACCCGGGCTGAGCATGGAATAGAAGCAACGGACAGTGCATTAACCAGGCGCCTATTTGCTAGATCCACTAATAACCCATGTGCACACAGAAAATCTGCGCCTAATAAGTTAAAACTCACCGCCGCTACAACAAATGTCCATCTGTAGCTGCGGCCGTGGATGAGGAGGTGCAGGCTCTTCTCGCCGAACGTGTCGATGCTAGAGCCGTTGGCTGCCACGGCTCCGTTGCCCCGGGTGCCCGTGGCTCGATCTGCGTGGGAGGGCATGACGAAACTCAGCTGGACTCCTGTGTCGATGAGGAACTGCTTGCCTGTGTGTCCATCTGTCACGTACAACAGCTTATTCTTCTCGCCGAGAACCGCTGCTGTTAACGGCTCTCGGCTTTGGCGTTTCCCGAAATCGCAAATTTGCAGGGGGAAACGCATTTGCGGGCCCTCTCGGCGAAGCGGTGGTAATAATAACAGACATCGCTCTGTCTGTTACGTTTTAGCCGCGTCGCTGTCACCGTGGGCTGGGTCTGCTCCGTGGGTTGTGGCTCCTCGCGGCTCAGGGCGTCAGCTTTGATGTCTGCGGATGCTGCTGTGGGTGTCAGTTCTTTGCAGGCGTTGATGAGCCGATGAGCTTCGCTGGCCAGTGCGCGGAAGTCTTGGTGGTTGCTGCATTTCATGCTGGCGAGTGTCCCTCTCATGTGTGGCGGCAGCGTGCTGAGGAATATACACTGGAAGAGGAAGTTGTCATTGTCCTCTTCTTTGAGCTGTAGCAAATCCTCCATGAGGGCCTTCGGTTTGCACCTTCTGTGGCTGTAGACCGCCAGGATCTTCTCGGCTCTCTTTTCCGCTGATGGGACGTAGTTCGCCACGATGGTCGCTTTGAGCGTCTCGTATTTGTTCCGGGCCGGTGGTCGCCGGATCATGCTCCGCACACACTTCGAAGTGGCGGCATCGAGTTTGGAGACGATATGATAAAATTTGGTATCGTCAGCCGTGATGCCCGCCAGTGCAAACTGGGCTTCAGCCTGCTGAAACCAAGAGGCGGGGTCTTCTTGCCAGAAGTCTGGCAGCTTGACAGCGACGGCATTCGTGCACATCATCACTGCTGTGCCCGCCGGGTGAGAGTGCCCTGCCTCGGCTCTCACGGCGGTGCTGGTGCTCGGTTGAGCCCTCTCAATCTCTTCTGCCGGGGAGAACAGTTGTCCATCTGTTCCCTCGTCTGCGTGGCCGCTGGCGTCTGCCTGGGTCGCCACGGATGAGTCGATTGCGGGGGAACGCCTCCGGTCCATACTCGCGTCAAGGTCACCAGTGTAGAGGAGCTTGGAAATGAAGAGGCGATTTGGTTTATAAGCAAAGTTTAATATTCAGCTCTTCTAACAAGTCTCATCAGGTGCAGAGAGTGGCAGAAGGGAAAAGAGACAGAATGTCTCCAGCTCACTGACTTTATACTGGCACACAATAAAAGACATGCATAACAAAGACTGACATCCCTCATTATCTTAATCCCCCCATTGTCTTGGTATTTCCTCTCCTCGCCTTGGGGGGTGAGGGTGGCTCCTCCGGTCTCCTCCGCCGCGTCCAGGAACGTCTTTGTTCTTCACTCGGCGGGTGAGAGCCCTTTGTCCTTTCAGAGGTGTGAAGTCCTTTACATATGTAATTACCAAACATTTCCACATGCTTCAACATATGTAGGTTATGGAATATATGGTTAATATAGACCACATCTCCTTTAATTTACATGGCACTTGATATTTTTCTAACTTGTTTGTATACCACCATAGAGAGAGAGAGAAGCTGAATTAGACAGAGCTCAGAGAGGGCAAGATTAGATGGAAGAGAGGAGCCAAGGAGAGGAAAGTGTTCAGGCAGAGGGTCCAGGAGAGGTGAGAGCAGAGGAAGGAGAGAAGGATGACACCAATAAAAAGTCTAAACCCAGGACGTCTGGGTGGGACCCCAACTGGCCCAATATTCCAACATTCAAGCCTTGGTTGTACAATACTTCAAATTGTAAGTTCCATATGCACGGCAGTGGCTCAGGAGGTAGAGCGTGTCGTCCAATAACTGGATGGTTGGCGGTTTGAATCCCGCTCTCCCCAGATATCCTGCCGTTGTGTCCCTGGGCAAGAGACTTTACCCACCTTGCCTCCAGTGTCCATAACACTGGGTATAAATGTGTATAAATGTTTGGTGGTGGCCGGAGAGGGTGTTGGCCTGGATTGGCAGCTACGTTTCCATCAGCCTGCCCCAGGGCAGCTGTGGCTACAGTAGTAGCTTGCCACTACCATTGTCTGTCTGGAGTGAATGAATAATGTATCTGTAAAAAGCGTCTTTGAGTGTCTATGATAAAGCGCTATATAAATCTGATGCATTATTATATCCAAAGTTAGTGTGCAAAATTAAAAAAAAGAAATAAATAGTATAAAATTAACATATTCATACAAATGTGTTTTCTGCCCCCCCCCCCCAGAAAAATATGTTGTCACCGCGTCAAGGTCTTTAAGCCAGAGAAAACACTGCTTATCTACATGTGATTTCTTAGTTTTTTATTTTTAATAAATTTGCAAAAAATCTCAAAAAAAAATTCACATTGTCATTATGGGGTATTGTGTGTAGAATTTTGAGGGAAAAATCAATTTAATCCCCTTTGGAATAAGTCTGTAACACAACAAAATGTGGAAAAAGTGAAACGCTGTGAATACTTTCTGGATGCACTGTAAGTGTCAGGACATCGTCCATATTTACGTACATACAGTCTATGGTAAGAACTCCAAACCATAGAAATAAATAGGATTGCAGTTCACTTAGCCACCACAACTTTCAATACAATACCTTTAAAAAAGGACTTGGTTAAATCTCTCTCCCAACTCATATCTTTGTTTTACTGTTCCCTTGTTGACAGTTATTTTAAAGTGTGAGTAGTTGTTTTTGGTTTTTTGTCTTCAGGACATCTAATTTTGGATGAAGACTTGGAAAGGACCACATTCATCATGGGGACTGGGGTCATTGGCCCCATGGATATAGTGTCTATCATCATAAGCACCACATTAGAACTCCCCACATTAGAAAACGGAGCAATCCGCATCGTTTACCCATCACTGCTTACCCCAATTGTCACCAGCCAGATGACCACCAGCAAGAGTGAAAATGGAGGAAAATCTGATGAAACTGGGTATGTCAACTACGTAGAATACTAAATGCATACTGGTTCCCTAAATAAGCTCTGCTGTCTTCCCCCTAGAGCAACCAGCTGTTTTAGTGCCACCTCAGGAAAACAAGATCGGGTCTTGGACTCTGGGCAGCAGTGTGCACATGCCATTTTCACCAGCCCTGCTGCCAACTTGGCCCCCTATGAGCTCAACTTCCAGCTGCTGGTCAGAGGGGGCTGTCTGCTGGCAGGTACGAACTGTCTTTAGAAATAGATTTCTTTCCTTTGTTCTCAGCTGAAATGCTGGAGCTGTATGGGGCTTCCTGCATATACTGTATATGTTTTATGATTTGAAACTTGGCAACTTTTTAATGTTTTTTTAATTTTTAATATAACAGCAAAATTATATAATTTTACTGTCTTACTGTGTGTCCATGCCTCATACAGACGTGGACAAAATTGTTGGTACCCCTCTGTTAATCAAAGAAAAACCCACAATGGTCACAGAAATAACTTGAATCTGACAAAAGTAGAATAAATAAAAATTCTATGAAAATAAACCAATGAAAATTAGACAATGTTTTTGAATTGTGGTTCAATAGAATTATTTTAAAAAACAAACTCATGAAACAAGCCTGGACAAAAATGATGGTACACCTAGAAAAGATTGAAAATAATGTGACCATAGGGACATGTTCAACCAAGATGTGTCCTCTAATTAACATCACAGGCGTCTACAAACTTGTACTCAGTCAATCAGCCTATTTAAAGGGTGACAAGTAGTCACTGTGCTGTTTGGTGACATGGTGTGTACCACACTAAACATGGACCAGAGGAAGCAAAGGAGAGAGTTGTCTCAGGAGATTAGAAAGAAAATTATAGACAAGCATGTTAAAGGTAAAGGCTATAAGACCATCTCCAAGCAGCCTGATGTTCCTGTGACTACAGTTGTACATATTATTCAGAAATTTAAGATCCACAGGACTGTAGCCAACCTCCCTGGATGTGGCCGCAGGAGGAGACGGATAATGCGAATGGTAACAAAAGAGCCCAGAACAACCTCTAAACACATTCATGGTGAACTCCAAGGTCAAGGTACATCAGTGTCAGATCGCACCATCCGTCATTGTTTGAGCCAAAGTGGACTTCATGGGAGACGACCAAGGAGGACACCACTGTTGAAAACAAATCATAAAAAAGCCAGACTGGAATTTGCCAAACTGCATGTTGACAAGCCACAAAGCTTCTGGGAGAATGTCCTATGGACAGACGAGACAAAACTGCAACTTTTTGGCAGGGCACATCAGCTCTATGTTCACAGATGCAAAAATGAAGCATGCCAAGAAAAGAACAGTGTCCCTACTGTGAAACATGGAGGAGGTTCTGTTATGTTCTGGGGCTGCTTTGCTGCATCTGGCACAGGGTGTCTTGAATCTGTGCAGGGTACAATGAAATCTCAAGACTATCAAGGTATTCTAGAGAGAAATGTGCTGCCCAATGTCAGACAGCTTGGTCTCAGTCACAGGTCATGGGTCTTGCAACAGGATAATGACCCAAAACACACAGCTAAAAACTCCCAAGAATGGCTAAGAGCCAAACATTGGACTATTCTAAAGTGGCCTTCTATGAGCCCTGATCTAAATCCTATTGAACATCTGTGGAAGGAGCTGAAACATGCCATCTGGAGAAGGCACCCTTCAAACCTGAGACAATTGGAGCAGTTTGCTCATGAGGAGTGGGCCAAAATACCTGCTGAGAGGTGCAGAAGTCTCATTGACAGTTACAGAAATTGTTTGATTGCAGTGATTGCCTCAAAAGGTTGCGCAACAAAATATTAAGTTAAGGGTACCATCATTTTTGTCCAGGCCTGTTTCATGAGTTTGTTTTTTAAAATAATTCTGTTGAACCACAATTCAAAAGCATTGTCTGATTTTCATTGGTTAATTTTCATAGAATTTTTATTTATTACCACTTTTGTCATATTCAAGTTATTTCTGTGACCATTGTGGGTTTTTCTTTGATTAACAGAGGGGTACCAACAATTTTGTCCACATCTGTACATAGCTGCTCAAAAGGGCTAGAAAAACCCTGAAAACATTGGGCAATCCTTTTATAATATTTGTTAAATGCCTTTACAAAGGCATTTAACATCAATAAAGCAATAGTATTGCTTTACATCAATAAAGCAATACTATATAAAATTTTCATCTTAAAATAATGTTTCCAAAATGATTTTGATGGTACTTCAACCTTTGACTGGGGGAATGTCATTTCTTGCATAGCCTGAGTGGGCCTGCACCAGCTCTGTTCTTGGTAGGAACACTGAAAGAACTATAACTATGGTGACTCTGACCTCAGTCCCAACAGCCAATCACAGGGCACAACTGTAGCCACCAACAACAAAGCACCCTGCGATTGGCAGTTGGGAATGAGGTCATAGTCGCTGTAGTTGAAGTCTTTTCTTACTGGTGTTAACCTGTTGAACTCTGTTCAACTTCCCTAAAAACGCCTAAAAATAACATGCCCAAAGTAAATCAAAAGCTGTTCTTCAACCCTTTGTAGCATCTTCATGGGGTTAGTCTCATTTAAAAGAAAACACTCTGAATTTTGTGGCAAAACAGTCATAATCTCTCTAAGTGCTCCTGCCACTGAGTAACAAGAAAGTTTGCCTGGGTGTTTTTTTAGATACAGATGCTTGCAAATAACATACAGCTGTCAGATACTGGCTGGAAAACGCAACAGAAATGTAGAACCAAGTGTTTTCAAGCTCAGGTCAAAATTTTGTAAAAATACCACAAAAAAATGAACATATTACACAGCTTTTTTCTCAGGTTGTAACAAGGCTGTGTCTGTACTGGAAGACCGGAAATACAGTTGTTGTTTTTTTTCAGTGCACACTGAGACACACTAAGACGCAGAGACATGACCGCCCGCGGAAGTCACAGAGTTCAACAGGTTTTAATATACGTATCTTCAGGAAAACTTGAAAACTTTTTTACCTTTCATTTTGTAGGACTGGAAAGCCCCACTCATGCTCTAAGGGCAGATGCTGATCCTAGTGCCCAAAGTGCCTCTGTCACCTACATCACGTTGGCGCAGGAGCATCCATATGACAGACACATAGAAATCATTCTGCACCTCAGCGGTAAGCAGTGACAAAATTATCCCTAAAATGTTTATAAATGTTCTTGCTATCATTTTAAACTTTTTAGTGGGACATATTATAAAAAATGTCACTTTTTTCAGTGTGTTTGCTCATCTATTAAGGTATCTGGAGTGGCTACCAACAGAAAAACTCTGAAAAAACACAACCCTGTCACTTTGTTGGGGTCAACCTTTGTGTCAGTACCTCTCTCTAAACGAGCGGTTTTAATTTTGCTCTGCCTGTGATTGAGAACTGGCACTCACTGGAATGGCACCACCCTCCTAACTTCATTTGTGCCCATCCCTGTGAATATCTAAACCCACACAACAGTGCTACTCTTTCTACTACAGAGTTAGCTTGGTAAACATGGTTTTTATTGCTATTTTATTTGAATTCTAGTCACCCCACTACACATCCCTGCTGCCATCTGGTTCACTAATCCACAGTCGATAATATAGCTCTCGTCATTCTGGCTTGTTTTGTTGTATTTTGGCCATAATAGGCAGGCACATCAACCTGCTAGCACCTTCTCTAGCTAGCTGAGGTTGACCTGTCCAACCTCTTCGAGATCACCTTGAGGGGAGAAGCCAATGAATTAGTCCATTTAGTGTTAGCTTAGCTGTCGGATCACAGCCGGGTCTTTTTTCTGTATGTTCTATTTGCCTTGGACATCAGCGTTCCAACATGGTACACTTATCCAGGGTTTTCAACTAGTATGCCCTGGTATGTTCAGGTTTTTGTGGGAAATTTCACATGTTAATTGGTCCAAAAAATTGCTAATAATTTGCTGTTGTTGTGCATGGGTTCTGTAGGCACCCGTACATAACAATGGCAAGTTATTTGAATTATACCTCAGTGAAGAGACATACGGTAGTGTGTGTCCACACCGAGGCATCAGCACCTATAGTGCATTCATTTTATTATATTGTGATGTTGTGAGGGTTCACACAAGAAAGGAGAGATGACTGTGACGAAACAGGGTTTATTTATACACCACCACTCAACACAGAACGGAGGGGAGGCCATTCACACAGATCCCCATCTCACTTATGGTGACACAAACACATGATCAATCACTGCTCTACTGGTCTTATAACACTGCTGTGCCATTATAATGCAGTTATAATGACACAGCAATAACACTTAGAACACACGAATAATAACACTCTTTGAATCCTCCGTGGCGCAAGCATGCCGGGATAATCCCCGCCCCCTTAACACAGCCCCAACATTACACTGTCCCCCCGGACTAGTTTCTGTCCCCAGAATAATAAAATCCAGCTCAAAAGTCCTACACGAATCCGTCCAGGTGTCGGGGCGGCCGCCGTTGTCGGCGACCAGTACGTACAGGCTCGCTAGTGTCCATCTGTGCCTCGGCCGGAGCATCTGGTCGGGATGAAGGCCCCGGCTCGACCACCCGAGAGGCAGATGGCTGGTATGGGGCGAGACGGTCACGGTGGAGCACCACGACCCGGTCCCTTTTCTGGAGCCTCACCCTGTACACTACATCCGACAGTTGCTGTAGGACCTCACACGGTCCCGACCAATGGCTGGCCAGTTTTGGTGACAGTCCCCTTTTTTGCTTTGGGCAGAAAACCCAGACTCGATCTCCTGGTGCAAAGTCCCTCCCCTGGCAGCGGGAGTCACATGCCCGCTTCTGCCGGCTCCCCGCCGCCGCCAGGGCCTCCCGAGCCAGTCCGTACACTGTGTGGAGACGTTCTTTCAAGCCCGGTTTGCCCTCCACCTCCGGCTCCGGGGGGGCTGGTGGCACCAAATCCACCGGTGTGCGCAGCTCGCGTCCAAACATCAGCGCTGCAGGAGTGCACTGGGTAGATTCCTGTGCTGCCATCCAGTACGCCCACAGAACAAAGGGCAGATGCAGGTCCCAGTCTCGCTGTCGCTGGTCCACTAAGACAGCGAGCTGGGTGGTAAGGGTCCAGTTGAACCATTCGACCAGGCAGTCGCTCTGTGGATGCAGCGGGGTGGTCCGGGTCTTCCAGATGCCCAGCCGCCTGCAGACCTCCCCAAAGACCTCTGTCTCAAAGTTCTGTCCCTGATCGCTGTGCAGCTCCTCTGGTGCGCCAAATTGACAAAACATCTCATCCACCAGCTTTGATGCTGTGGTGGTGGTGCTCTGATCAGGGACCGCGTACACCTCTGGCCATTTGGTGAAGTAATCCATTGCGACCAGCACTTAGCGGTTCCCCCGGTCCATGGTCGGGAAAGGGCCCAGAATGTCCATTCCTACCCGCTCCATCGGTGCTCCCACCCGGTACTGCTGAGTCGGCTCTTTCTGAGCCGTGCAGGTGTCGCAGCGATGGACATGGAGCTCTACATCCTGGCAACATCCGGGCCAGTAGAACCGGGCCCGAAGATGCTACAGAGTCTTTGTCACCCCAAAGTGCCCCCCCACCACCCCACCCCGTGGACCAGCTGGAGTATGTTGGGCCGGAGCCGCAGGGGAACCAGCAGCTGCCAGACGTGACGCTGCCCAGCTGGAGTCTGTCACTGCCAATACACAACACCCTCGCGACAGCGGAGATTGGCCCACTGGGAGTTTAGGGCCTTGGTCTCTGGGTCCAGTGCAGACACAGCCTCCCAGGCGGGCTGCTGGCCCGCATCCAGCCACTGACGAACCCGGGAAATGACCAGATCTCTGTCCTGCTTGCTCTGCAGCTGCTGCACACCGAGGGCCTCTGTGACGTCATTGTTGGGGAGAGCTGACTGATTATCCGAGAAGGAGCTGTGCGCCGCTGTGTTATTCCTGCTCACAGTGGTCCGGAGAGCAGCAGTCCGTGGGATGGCTTGGTCTCGATCCTCTGCCCGCTGGCAGTGATGACAGTCCTCCGCAGCACAGGGACGCCGAGACAGCACGTCAACATTGGCATGGAGGCGGCCTGCTTGATGCACAATCAGAAAATCATAATCCTGCAGTGCCTTCAGCCATCTTGCCAACTGTCTATCTGTCTCTTTAAAGTTCAGTAGCTAGGTCAGGGAAGCATGAGCCGTCCTGAGCTGGAACCTCTCCCCGTACACATACAAGCGAAAATGGCGAAGCCCCTGGATGACAGCCAACAGCTCTCTGCGAGTAACGCAATAATTCCTTTCAGCTCTGCTGAGAGTGTGACTGAAAAAAGCAACTGCCTGCTCTCCGTGTTCTCCCTCCTGGGATAACACCGCCCCAATGCCCTGGTTGCTGGCATCCGTGTCCACGATGAACGGGCGGTTTGGGTCGGGATACTGCAGGATGAGGGCTCCAATGAGCGCTGAGCGAAGCCAGGAAAAAGCAGCAACACAGTTCTCACTCCACTGAAACGCACGGCCCTTCTGTGTCAACTGATGCAGCGGGCTGGCGATGGTGGCGAAGTCTTTCACAAATCTCCTATAATAGGAGGCCAGTCCGAGAAAACTCTGTAGCTCTTCCACATCCCGTGGCACTGGCCAGTTTTTCACCGCTGCCACTTTCTCTGAATCAGTGGCGACTCCCGCTGCACTGACGACGTGGCCCAGGAAGGTGGTCTCCCGCTGGAATAAGTGGCATTTCCGCAGGTGTAGCCGCAGCCCAGCCTGTTGGATGACGTCCAATACCTCCCAGAGGTTGGACAGGGTGCCATCAAAGTTAGCTGCGTGAACCAGCACGTCATCCAGGTAAACAATGCAGCAGCTCTGGGGCACGTGAGCCAACACTCGCTCCATCAGACGTTCAAAGGTGGCCGGGGCATTGCAAAGTCCAAACGGCATCACCTTGAACTGATACAGTCCCTGCCCGATGGAGAAGGCTGTTTTCTGGTGGGCCTCAGGTGACAGCTCTACCTGCCAATAGCCGCTGCGGAGGTCCAACAAGCTGAACCAGCTGGAGCCGGTGATGTAATCCAGCGAGTCATCGATGCGGGGCAGGGGGTAGGAATCCTTGCAGGTGACATCATTCAGGCACCGGTAATCCATACAGAACCGCCACAAACCATCCTTCTTCTTAACCAGAACCACCGGCGCCGCCCAGGGGCTGCTGGAGGGTTCAATAACATCTGCCTCCAGCATTTCCCGTATTTTTTGTTCTGCGGCCACCCGCCTTGAAAAAGGCAGACGGCGGGGGCAGAGCCAGATCGGCCTGGTCTCACCGGTGTCGATCCCGTGCTGCACCAAGCTGGTTCAGGTGCACTCCTCATCCTTGGCAGCAAAGATGTCAATGTAGCAGTCCAACAGCTCCTGCAGCTAGCATCTCTGTCCCGATTCCAGTCTGCTGCAGCTCTGCTGGAACAATTCCTCGACCGCCTGCTGCGTTTCTGCTGACACACTGACCCGCTCCGCTGTGGCCCTCCCCCTTGCTGTCTCTATTGGTGATTGTGCTCCCTCTGCTCATGCTGGTGGCGCTGTTGTGTTCAGTTCTTGCAGTGACCCGCCCAGTTCTGTCCGTCCTGGTGGCCCCTCGATCATGCAGGCCGCCGGGTTCCTCCTCTGGGCCCCGCTGCAGAGCATGATGGTCCGAGCCCCCAGCAGGAGGGACGATCTGGCGGTGTCAATTTTTGCGCCCCATGCTGCGAGCAGATCGAGTCCAATAATGCAGGGGTCTTGAATGTCAGCTAGAACTGGTGGTTTGTGTTCTGGCCAGCCACCCCCACCACAAGAACTCGCCGCCCTCCCAGTCTGGTGCGCTCACCGGTGGCTGTGGTGACGCAGCACCCAGTGGGTTCCCACCCCTGCAGTTCTGCCTCGTCCGTACCTGGCAGCACCCCGGGTCAGACCAGGGAGATGGTAGAACCGGTGTCGATAAGGGCCCAGATCGGCGTGTTGTCCAACCTGCACTGTAGGTACATCCCTGGTGAGTATCCATTTCAGCCCACACGTGGTGACAGTTCATCGGGGAAAATGTATGTGGGAGGCGGCAGGTCCCCATCCATGTCACCTCGCTCTAGTTTAATGTTGGCGAGGAGCCGGTTTGTCACGGGGTTGGGCGCCGGGCAGTGCCACGCGATGTGTCTTGGCTCCCCACAGCGGAAGCACCCTTCCTCGCACCGCCGTGGCTGTCTTCTCCTTGGCCACGCCGCTGTGGTCCGGCGCAGTTCCTCCTCCTCCTCCTCCTCCTCCTCCTCCTCCTTGCTCTCAGCCGTGGCCTGGAAGGCTCTCTGTCTCGGTGCTGACACATCAGCTGCACAATCCATTAGCGGTCCCACCCGCTCCGCTTCTGCCACAGCCGTCTCCCAGCTGCTCGTGGCGTGAATCCGGATGTGGCTCTGGAGCTGGGCAGGGCGGAGCCCCCAGATGAAGTTCTGGAGGGCGATCTTCTCCACTGCCCCTGGCTCGAATCTGGTTAGCCACACCGTGTTAGCAGCCGTATGTCTATTTCGTAGGCTCCCAGGCTCTCTTGGCTGCCTTTCTGGCAGTTGGCCAGCTGTTCCTGGGCGCGCTCAGCATTGGCCACTCCCCCAAACCGCCTCTGCAGCGCTCCTTGTAGCGCTGGCCAGCTGCGACGTTCCTCGGGCTGGAGATCAGACAGCGTGTGGAGAGCCCTTCCCTCCACGGCCAGTGTGACCTGCATGGCGGTCTCTTCGGGTGGCCAGCCGTTCAACGCAGCAGCCAGCTCGACCTGGACCAGGTAGTCGTCCAGCAGGGTTTCACCGTTAAAGCGGGAAGTTTGGCCCGCTGGCGAACTGGTGAGACGGTTGCCTCTTGGTCAATCGCCACCCCTGGTTGCCGGCCTGTCCTGCCCTGAAAAGGGCGGGAAGTGGGGCTGATCTGTTCTGCTTAGCCCGCCCTGCCTTGAGAAAGGCAGAAGGTGGGGTATGCTGGTCCCGTCGGGTCCGCTGCTCCATTCATCCCGGCGAGCAACTCTGGGGGTCGGAGTACCAGCTCTGTCGTCCATTCCCAGCTGAGCGATGAACCGCTCCTGCTGCTGAATCTCTGCTCTGATTCTGGATTCCATCTGCTCCATATCCCACTTCTGACACCAGTGTGACGTTGTGAGAGTTCACACAAGAAAGGAGAGATGACTGTGATGAAACAGGCTTTATTTATACACCACCACTCAACACAGCACGGAGGGGAGGTCATTCACACAGACCCCCGTCTCACTTATGGTGACACAAACACATGATCAATCACTGCTCTACTGGTCTTATAACACTGTTGTGCCATTATAACGCAGTTATAATGACACAGCAATAATACTTAGAACACAAGAATAATAACACTCTTTGAATCCTCCTCAGCTCAAGCATGCCAGGATAATCCCCGGCCCCTTAACACAGCTCCGACGTTACAATATTTTGGCTGTAATAGATAACACATCACCTGCTACCTGGTCAAGGTCAGTCTGTCTAATGCCTTGGAGATCACCTTGAGGAAAGAGAGTTATAGATTAGCCCATTCTGAGGAAGCCTGGTTAAAGGGGTCATTGATTGAAAAATGGTGTGTTTGTAGATTTTAACTGTCTGAAATGTGTTAACTGGTCACATAATTAGCCAAAAAATTTTCAAACAGTCAACGATCTAAAAAAGCACACTGCCTTTGTCTTGTTTTTCTCTCAGAGAAACTCCCAAAATCGTTTTTTTACTTTCCCAGGTAAATTTCCTATGTTAAGTCTCGTAAAAGCCCACCCACTGCCGTCCTAAAGACCCATCCACTGCTCTATTATTGGCCCGCCTAGTGGAGTCACTTTGTCTTGGCCTGTCCTTGCCACTGATAATACCTCTATCTGCTAAGAATGTGCTGCTAGTCCAGCAAAAGCTAGCAGTACTCAAATACTTTGCAAGCAGTTTCATGAAATGGTCAGTCAGAAAGCAACTCATACTGGCTTGGATGTTGCCCGGGTTAATAAGGTCCAGAGTCCCTGACAGCAGAAGGTGAAGGACAGAGCCATGTGGAGGAATCTGATCAGACCCAAAGGAAACAGTCATTGCCACCCCTGACAGACTGCTCTGATGATGATGATGATGATGAGCTGTCAGTCATGTAGATTGAAGTGGTGGCTAAAGGTAGGCTATTTGCCCACGAGCTAACACTGGTACCAGGATGCTGGCTGTAAGCATAGCTTATATTGTTATTTTCTTCACATCTTAGTCACCCTAGTATTTTTTTATTTAACCTTTATTTATACAGGGTAGTTCCATTGAGAGGCAACCTCTCTTTTTCAAGGACGCCCTGTTCACATTCACCCCAGGAAGCTGCCGAGTACAACCACAGACTGACCTGTGGCCACTGAGCTCAAGGGCACCACAGTGGGGTTAAGGAGGGTGGGGCAAACACTGCTATGTTATCTGTCCCACTCAGATCTAATCCTGCCGGTCCAGGGATCGAACCCGCGACCCTCCGCTCACCATTCCACATCTCTAACCATTAGGCCACCACTGCCCACAGTAGCCATCCCTGTTACCACCTGGTTCACTCCGGCCCACCTCCGAGTGGTTTCCGAGTGATCACTTTTATGGCCCAGGACCAGGGCTACTGGCCACTGTTATGGCAAAAACTCCGTCATGGAACCAGGACGAAGCCTCAGGCTCCCTGCAATCTAAATGTCTTGGGACCAGATGCTGCTGGCTATCACGCCCAGCAACCCCACCATCCTCCGTGGATCCACTCTGCTCTCGAGGGCAGCGTAGTCACTTCAGCTTTCAGTTGGCTGTGAGAGGAGAGCGGAGTCCCACAGAGCCACGCTGCCCTTTGAGATCCCTTGGCTCGGGTTGCAGTGATCATCCAGCATGCGGTGCTAGTGATTTGTTATGGAATCAAAGCAAAATTATTGGGAGATAGACCGGACTGACGTGAGATACACCACTGACTGTGGATCAGTGAACCAGAGCGCTGCTCAACTGAGCTGGGAGGGTAGAAGCTTGTCAGCTATAATGGCTAACTGATGTAAGAGGGAGGGCGAAGTTGAAACGGTGAAGGATTGTTCTTAAAGTGACAGGCCTTAAATCAGAGCATTTAAAGAAAGCCAGGGAAAAAAAAAATTTGCTTCAGTAATTAAAAAAAAAAATTGAAAATGTCAACAAAATATGTCACAAACATTTCATTAAAACATGTGTGAGCTATTAAGATGTGGAAAAAGTGCAGTCAATCACTCCGTTAAAATGAGTTAAAATGATACTGAAAAAAAAATAATTCCTGATGAGCTTTGACCAAAGCATGAAGTCTGGGAACTGTGACAACATGTGGAAAAAGTGCATTATATGTCCTCTTTAAAACACTTCCACAGAACCTCATAGCCCTCTGGTCATCTTAGAGAGAGGCAGACTCTCCTTCAGCCAGTATGAGGAGCAAATCTGCTCCCGCCGTGATTTTGTTCGTTGCATTCGCAAGGATTCAGACCCTGACAGGAAGGTTGGTTACTTATCGTCACACTGAGGTACTTGTGTTGTTATATGTCGTGCATTTAAACTCATCTGTTTCATTTTCCCTCCAGCTGGAGTTTGTCAGGAAGAGACACCACAAGGATATCTTGAGCAGCCCGGTTTTGATGCTCAATTTCTGCCCCGACCTTCTGTGTGAACCCGTAGAGCTGCACAAAGCAACCAGAGAGTTGCTGTTTCTTATTGATCGCAGTGGCAGTATGAGTGGCACAAACATCCAGCGTGTAAAGGTAGGCTTCAGTCCATATCATACACTTCAGCTTCACTTTTATTTAGATTTAAATGTACATACCGCATTTTGATCTTCCACCTTTCTTTTCTGTTCTTTTTGGTTTTAACAGGAAGCCATGGTGGTGGCCTTGAAGAGTCTACCTTCTGGCACCATGCTGAATATTGTGGGCTTTGGTAGCACCATCAAACCCCTGTTCACCTCCAGCAAATTCTGCACTGATGTTAGTTTTACCCACTGAGCCTAATCAAAATAAGCCTCATTTCCACTACAGGAACCAGGAACCAATATTATGGGAACTTCCCACGTGGTGTGCGTCTCCACCACAGGAACCTCCCCGAAAGGGGAAGTTTTCAGGAACTCATAGCAGCTGGTCAGGGGTAGGTACTTCAGAGTGGCCCCTAAAACTGCTGGGTGGGATTTAGCATTGACTCAATGCTGATTGGATAAAATTCGGCATCACAACTACAGCCCTGTGCAAACAAAAATCACACAGAAATGAAAAAGCCAAGTTTGACCAGAAAAAGATAATAGTGAAGATCTAATGCTTAAAAAATTATAATACTGCCGTGATTACGGAGGGTCTGAACGATTATTCACCATATGCAGCGTAAGTTTCGAGAGGACACAAGCATTATAGCGGAGCAGCACTGCGCATCACACAGGCTGCCACTGCTGTCTTTAGCCGAGACGTGAAACCCCATAGCCTTCCATCGGGAGACAGAGTCCACGCCTGTGCTTCTCTGTTCATGCAGCTATGCTGTATAATACCTAAAAATGTAAATGTTAATAATAATGATTGTGGAGAGGAACGGCCAGATCAGTTGTGCGTCATATGCGGCCACATACTGTATGCATTGGGGTAGCACGAATACAGCAGAGAAGCAAGGCCGGCAGCTTGGGCTGTTTGTAGCCAGAGAGTGGACAGACACGGTCAGTCAACTGGGGACAGATTCCCCCCATTGGTGCTGCTTGTGCAGCTCTGGTCCTCTCTGCAATAATTACACAAGAACGTTAATAAGTTGGTCCCATACACTCCACTCTGCATTCATTCAAGATTCAAAGGCTTTATTATCATGTGCACAGTTAAGAAATGCTACATTTCCTGAGTAAGGAAATTCTTACTTTGCTCTCCGAATGAATGCCAAGGTAAAGGTACAGAAACAACAATTCTAATAGGTCATGACACACTAACACAGTAACTCAATCTTAATACTAATGGATGCTAATAACACACACACCAACACACAGTTAGGCAGTTAGGACTCCTTTAGCCCACCTTGATACTAAATACTAAAACTAATGAGTACTAATAACACACACTAGGCAGTTTGGGCAGTTAAAGCAGTCAGACAAGAGGAATGAAATCAAAAATTCACTGGATGATTAAAGTGATAGTGGTATATTGATATCAGAGATGATGTGAACCTGAGATGGCATAGACTTATGTACAGTGTGCAAATGAGCATTGTGCAACGAGCAATGTATAATTACAAATTACAAATTAGCACCCGGTGCTAATCTCTGTAATGGTAGTGCCAGTAGACTGTGCATGATAAGTAGCAGCAGAGATGATATGGGCATCAGATGGGTGAGACTATATCTACCGTACAGGTGAGCAGTGTGCAAATTTAGCAGCCGGTGTGCGAGTTCCTATATGCAAAGTTGTGTTACGGAGTTTTGGGAGTTGTTATTAGTTCAAGAGTCTGATGGGAGTGGGAAAGAAGGAGTTCTTCAGTCTGGTTGTCCTGCATTTCACACTTATCTACCTCCGGCCTGAGGGTAGAAGTGTGAACAGTCTGTGCTGGGGGTGGGTGGGGTCCCGGAGGATGGCGTCAGCTCTCTTTTGGACTCTGCGGTGGTAGATGCTCTGCAGAGAGGGGAGTAGAGTCCTGATGATCTTCTCCGCTGTCTTCACCACTCTCTGCAGGTGTTTGCGCTCCAGGACAGTAGTGCTGCCGTACCACACAGTGATGCAGTTGGTCAGGATGCTCTCGATGATGCAGCTGTAGAAATTGTTGAGGATCCTGGAATACATGCCAAACTTCTTCAGCCTCCTCAGAATGTACAGTCGCTGTTGAGCTCTCTTAACCAGCTCTGTGGTGTTGTGTGTCCACTTAAGGTCCTCGCTGATGTGGATGCCCAGGTATTTAAAGCTGCTCACCCTCTCCACCTCAAGCTTCCAGATGAACAGCGGCCAATGGGGTCTCCTCCTCCCTTTCTTCATATCCACTATCATCTCCTTTGTCTTGTCCATGTTGAGGGTGAGGTTGTCCTTACACCATGACACCAGGTTGGCCACCTCCCTCCTGTAGGATGCTTTGTCATCACCAGTGATGCATCCTATCACTGCTGTGTCATCCATAAGCTTTAGGATGATATTGTCCTTGTGGGAAGCAACACAGTCATGGGTGAAGAGGCTGTAAAGGATGGGGCTGAGAACACAACCCTGTGGGACACCTGTGTTTGTGATGATGCTGGCTGAGGTCCTGTTACCCATCCTGACAGACTGGGGCCTGCCATTTATAAAGTCCAGTAGCCAGTTGCAGAAGGTGGGGTGCAGGCCAAGTGAAGACAGTTTGTCGGTGAGTTTGTGGGGGATGATCGTGTTGAAGGCGGTGCTGTAGTCGACAAAGAGCATCCTAATGTAGGAGTCTTTATCTTCCAGGTGGGAGAGAGAATAATGGAGTGCTGCAGCGATGGCATCTGAGGTGGACCTGTTGGGCCGGTAGGCGTACTGCAGGGAGTCCAGGATGTCCGGTATGCTGTCCTGAATGTGGAGCAGCACCACTCTCTCGAAGCACTTCATGATGATTGGAGTGAGTTCTACCAGCCTGTAATTCAGACAGGTCAGCGGACTCTTTTTGGGGAGGGGGATGACGGTTGTTGTTTTGAAGCAGGAGGGGACTATGTTCTGGTTGACGGAGAGGTTGAAGATTGCTGTGAGAATGTCGGTCAGCTCTGCAGCACATGCTCTGAGGGCCTGCCCAGGTATGTTGGCTGGTCCTGCTGCCTTGCGGGGGTTGATATTCCTCAGTGCTTTGTTTAACTGGCCTGGTGAGACTCTTAGTGGAGGGGGCGGGGGGTGCATGAGCGTGTGTCTTTTGTCTGTGCTGTGGCTCGTGGTCTCGAAGCGGGTTGCGATCGTCTGGCAGGCTGTCTGTAGAGCTAGTGGTGCTGCTGTTGGCCCTCTTGTAGTCTGTGATGTGTTGCAGGCCTTGCCACATGCGCCCTGGGTCAGGAGTGAAGTAGAGGCTGTCCAGCTTTTCTCTGTACTGCCTCTTGCCTGTTGTTATAGCCTTTCTCAGTCCGTACTTTGCAGCTTTGTATTCAACCTCACAGAGCGAGCACACAGCATCTGACATACCTGACTGTTGATTCAGGGCTTCTGGTTGGTTAACTTCCTGACCTGTATGGTGGGTATGATGGTATCAACGCACGTGCCGATGTACCCAGTCACGTATTCAGCATAATCCGGTATGTTTACAGAACAGTCCTCTCAGGTGGCTGCAGCTTTAAACACATCCCAGTCTGTGCAGGCAAAACAGTCTTGTAGGGTGCTCTCGTCTTTGGAGTCCAGCGCTTAATAACAGGGTTTGTTTGTTTCAGCTTTCGTCTGTAGGCTGGGTACATAAACAGTGAGATGTGATCTGACTGTCTGAAGTGGGGGTGGGGTGCCACTCTGTAGGCGCCACTTATGTTGGAATAAACATGATCCAATGTGCTTTTATTGTGGGTGGGAATGTCCATTTGCTGGTAATATTTGGGGAGTACAGTCTGTAAATTGCACTGGTTAAAGTCACCAGCAACAATTAAAAACAACATCAGGATGTTTTGTCTCTACTGTGCTGATGACGTCACAGAGTTTGTTTAGCACTACTGTGTAGTTGCTCTGTGGTCAAATGTATACAGTGGCCAAAAACACAGCGGTAAATTCCCTCGGTAAATAATAAGGATGGCATTTCAGCACTAAAAACTCCACATCGGGTGAGCAGTGCTTGTAGACGGTTTGTACATCTCCACACCACAAGTGTTTTATAAATACACACACATCCCCTCCTCTTGTCTTACCAGAGTCTCTTGTTCTGTCTGCCCGGTGTGTTGAGTGTGTCTGTAGCTGAATAGCACTCTCCAGGACTCTGTCTGAAAGCCAGGTCTTGCAGAAAATTAGGGCTCAGCACTCTTTTGTCTCCCGCTGGTCTTCCACCCTTGCTCTTAGTTCGTCTAGCTTATTTTCCAAAAACTGAACGTTTGCCATTAAGAGACTGGGTAGCGGTGGCTGGATGGAGCGAGCTTTTAGCCTAGCATGTAGCCCTCCTCTCTTGCCTCACCTTCAGCCCCGCCTCCGACGCACTCTCTTGGGGTCAGCATGCTCACGTGGGCTCGGTGCTTCGGGGCCTCCCTGGGGGTGCTGATGGTCACCGCGGGGGCGGACAATGCATTGCAGGTCGGGTGGTATAAAGCCAGTAGACTCCGTGTGGCTGCTTGACTTGGCGATATCCAGCAGTGTCTGTCGGTCGCATGTTAGCAGCGCATGACCTCCATGCACTGAAGAAAGAACAGCAACTATGCAAAAAAGGAGAAAAGTCAGCATTCGGGAGCGGAACGAGCAAAGACGTTCGCCAACGGTGGGCACCATCTTGAAAAAAAATTCCATATGAAATCGAGTCAATAAAAGCATTCCTACTTGGCTTGCCAAGTGGGTCGACCCTCTTGGTGACACAGGTAGAGTGCTGGACTCTGGAGCATGAGGTTGTGGGTTCAAACCTGTGGTTGGATGCCCCCAGCTGGGCTTAACTGCCCATCCCCTTGGTCGCACATATATAATCATTTCTGTATAATTTCAACATATTCTACTTTGCCGTGCTGTGTTGCAGTTGAAACTGTCAAACATTTACGTCATGAACTAATCCTCATGAGACTGATGGTTCCTGTCCCATAATGGAGACACGAAGGGGGAGAGTGCCAGATACAGGGCCTTATCGAGCTCCTGTCCCCTAAAATTGCTTCCTGGTTCCTGTAGTGGAAACGGGTCTATAGAGATTTATCCAAATCTTACTTATTTGTATATTTTTAGGAACATACTGTATGTAAAGCATTTGGATCATGTTTTCTGAACCAAAATGTTAAAAAGTATTAAGGACTGTCTCATCTTTTCAGCCCACTCTGCAATCAGACAATAGGTCAGTTCTTTGGGTTACCTTAGTTACGGAGTATCAGGTTTTATCCAGACCAGGGCCAACAAGGACAAACAGTCTTTGCACCTGATCCTCACCATATGGTGACTTTTCATGCATTTTTACTCAGGCAGGTGTCCTTCCATCACCTGTCCTCAGAGTCAATGTTTGCCCACAGTGTGAACTGAATTGAGTTCAGAGCAGGTGCTAAAAAGTCTGTATGTTTGGAGAGGGGTTGAATCAATTATTTGCTTCCCGTACATGTTTATTAGGGGATTTGATTTCAAACAGTAAGTTTATCTCAGCAGCGTGTTTGCACAGGTGTGGCAGGTATTGTTTGCTCCCCTCTCCTTTAGCTAAGCTGGCTGCATTCCTACTTTTAATCACTTTTGCATCCAGGTCACTTTAACGCAGGCCTGTGAGTATGTCCAGAGGATGAGAGCAGACATGCGAGGCACCAACCTACTGGGGGCGCTGTCTTGGCTGTACCAACAGCCCATGCAGAGATCATATCCACGACAGATCTTCATCATCACAGATGGATCCATCAGCAATGTGGCTAAAGTGCTGGAGGTAGTGCGCAGAAACGCATGTGTAGGCAGGTATGGAAACCACTGGACACACGAGAAGAACATAAGGCAGAACACACACAGCATGCACATTAATTAAAAGAACTGGTTAACATTGATTTCCACAAGAGAAAACCCACTGTGCATAGGAGGCTAGGAGACACAGACAGAAAGGGAATTAAAACATGGAGACAAGCTTTTACAGAGAGCAGGAAGGAAAAATCAGGGATGTATTTTTCAGCCCCGCCCAGTAATCCCACTAAGTGCTCTCCTCTGCAGTGGCAGTCACGCCCCTCTGGTTTCCCCCAGGTCTTTCATCAATGCAGAATACTATATTTATGCCTCATTAGTATTCCCCTGTTGGACTGACTTTCTCTACTGTAATTTTGGCTGTCCTTTTGCAAATAAAAAAACATGCTGCTTGTTTATCTTCATGGATTTTATCTAGTTTGAACATGACACAACTATAATCTGCAGGTAGATGGGTGTTTCTTCTTCTTTTCTGTAGTTTTTTTTGTTAACCGCATCTTGCAAACCAAACATACCTTCTGTTTTTGAGTTCAAGTCTTTGTAATTATTTGTGGCTTGTTATCCTCTATGCACCCAAATACTGTTTTTTTTTTTATCTTTTGACCTTTTTCGCAGATATATGGAAGTGCCACCATCTGTTTAGTAAAGGCTTTCACATTCAAGAACACCATGATGGCAAAAGTTAAGATTATTATTAATTTTGTTTTGAATAAATGAAAATTGATTCTATATGCTGCATCACCTCTGCAGATGCTTTGGCCTGGGCCTTGGTCCTCGAGCCTGCAGGAGGCTCCTGCAGGGCGTTGCCAGGCTGACAGGAGGAACGACTGAGTTCTTGGATGATGAGGAGCGGCTCCAGCCAAAGGTCAGCCACACAACACTGCCATCTTTTGGAGAAATATAAACTGCAAACTCCCTTAAGACAATCTTGATGAGAGAACTGCTGTATTTAAGACTTTGGTACTTACCAAAAGCAATAAGCAGCTACTTATACTACTATATTACTTATAAAGCTTTGATTCTTGAGCATTTCCAATCCTTTGCTCATCACTTCTGTTCCTTTTCATTTATTATAAACAGACTGAAATGTTGTGAAATATTAATCTATTGACTCCTGACTCTATTGCAGTTAATCAAGTCCCTGAAAAAAGCCTTTGAACCTGTTCTGACTGATGTACGGATCAACTGGTATCTGCCAGAAAACATGGAGGCTCTTCTTTCACCCAGCGAAATCCCTCCACTCTACCCTGGAAACTGCATCATTGGTTATTGTACGCTTTATGACATGACACATTTCAAAGCAAAAAAGACAGAGGTACACTCAGTGTCATATTAACAACATTAGTTTGTATTTGTCTGCAGAGGAAAAAAAGATCCCTCATTTTTATGTTGTAGTCTCCAGAACGGGGCTATAAAGGTTTACACTGTGGCTCCTCCAGCTCAGTTTTTGGCCAGTCAAATGATGAGCTTTCACCTCCTCCTGCCTCTGAGCTCATGCCTGTGGTGACATGTGCAGATGGCACCGATTTGGAGGAGGCACTGAGGGAAATTTCCAGAGAAATCTCTTCTGAGTTCTCCTGTGCCAGAGACACAGACCCCGGCACAAGTCCAGGTCAGTCACAGACGATGGAAAGTTACTCTTGGATGGATTTTTTTTTTGTTCCACAGTGGCTAAGCGACAGATTTTATCCACTCTAGGTACAGAGCTGGATTGGTCCAGCGACGTGAGGAGAAGGATCCAGGAGAGCTCCTACATTCAGGAGCAGTACATCCTCACTCGCTGTTCCCTCAGCAGTGAGCGGAGTCTGCAAACACAGTCCCACTCACAAATACACGCCTCCAACTCTGACTCTGCAGGTGGGGTTTTCCTGTCTGATCCCTACTCCTGCAGTCCAGTGCTAGATACAGGGTCTCTGCCCCAAGGCCTCGAGAAGATGCCCCCTCCAGAACAGAGGCCATCCTTGTCTCGTTGGGCCGACCCAGCATGGCAGCAAAACCTTTCAGCTGAAACCCCTGACAGTGAGATCAGAAAGGTACAACACTCTTAAACATACTGGGCCCCAAACCACCTACTTAAGATTATTTGACAGAAATGTTTATAAATTCAGTGAATTAACAATGACAAAGGGAGAAAATGATTTTATACTCATTGAATATCATAAAAAAGAGGAAATAAATACAGATTGTTTTGTCAGAAAGAATGAAATCCTCAACTTTTTTTCACTGAATTGTTGTTTATTGACAGTTTAAAAAACATTGCACATCCTGAAACAGTGCTGTACTCTGCAACGGTTTAGGCAAAGTACCGTAGACACATTGTAATGCAATATCACAGGTGCTTGTTCCAAATTTATTCATCATAAATAGATTCAGAAGAAATTCTGTAATTGAGGGATGAGTTGTTTGGTGAAGGTCTGAGTGTCTGCAGGTAAACGGTCCATGTAGAGCAGGGGTCACCAACTGACGGACTCCGGTCCGGATCCGGACCCCAAGAGTCCTCCATCCAGACCCCAAGAGTCCTCCGTCCAGACCCTGAAGCCTTTTGATACAATTTGGGGAAAAGGGAGACTTTTACAGTATTTTGGTGGGGAAAAAAGTGGAAAAAGCTGAACTGAACTGTTGCATCGGCGACCACCCGACAGACAGGCACGAGCCCTCGGATGCTCTCCTGCTGAAGACTGTGGCTCCAACTGCTCCAGAACAGTATGCAGCGGTTTGCAAAATCAGGTTCAATGCCCCCCCCCCCAACCACATACACACACACAAGGCCGACATCCACCCCGGACAGACCAGCCTGTACCCACAAAAAGAAGCGCTGTTGTGAGCCTAGAGTAGTCCATGCTGGGATGCAGAGGTGAGGTCGCTAGTTATCACATCAAAACTCTGTAAAAGCTCTGTGTGTTACTGAACATAAAAAGTTCCACCTCTCCTCTCCCTGTAATCATGGTGTTACAGCTCCATCCATGCTGGAACAGAGTTTATTGTTGATAAAAAAAAAAAATGTTGAGGAATTCTGTCCTGGAATTAAATTTTGTCTGTTTTTTTTTTTATTTTTTGTCTTAGTTTGAAACAATTTTTTCTGCACTGAAAATATTGTATAGAGGTGGATTTTTTGTGATTTTTTTATATATTAATCTTTTTTTAAATGCAATACAATTTAGTTTGTGTTCTCCTGTTAAACATTTTTAGGAATTTGGTTGTAGATTTTAGAATTTTAGACCCATTTATTTGGAGTCAACAAACACATTTAGTGTTTTCCTGTATTATAAAATTTTATATTACATTTTGTTTGAAACTGAACAAAGAATTCATTTTAATATTTTTTTGTTTAAAAATTAATATAGAGCTAAAAGCAGTAAAAGCATGAGCTTAATAAAATAATGTGTGAAAGCAAGTTAAAATATTGGCCTGTCTGGGGACAGCTGTAGTCTTCTGAAAGAATGTCCATGAAAGGATGACAGTTGTAAAAAGTACATTTTGAGATAAATTTGTCCATGTTTATTTTATCTTTATTTATACAGTGTAGTTCCATTGAGAGGAAACCTCTCTTTTTCAAGGATACCCTGTACACATTCACACCAGGACGCTGCCCAGTACAACCACAGACTGACCTGTGACCACTGAGCAGCTCCAGTGGAACAGTTGGGGTTAAGGGCCTTGCTCTAGGGCACCACAGTGGATGTAAGGAGGGTGGGGCAAACACTGCTATGTTATCTGTCCCACCCAGATCTGATCCTGCCAATCCAGGGATCGAACCTTTGACCCTCCACTCACCAGCTCACATTCCTAACCATTAGACCACCACTGCCCACCATGTGTCAGATTTCTCTTCCATTTGTTTAGATGTTGGAAGTAAATTCAGGGATCAGTGCAAATACCTTGCTTTAAAACGGCCAAGTTGTCACACAGTGGGAGGGAAAATCTTGAATAGAAAAAAAATGTGTTAAGATGCATTGAGAATGGTTTTAGAATCAAGTCGGAGTTTTGAATTATAATCGAATCATGAGGTGCCTAAAGATTCCCACACCTAGTTCAGACCTCGGCTGAGGAGGAGGACCAACTTGTTGGACCTTTTGCAGTTTTAGTTGGTGACCCCTGATGTAGAGAGTAAAAACTGCTATTTTCCTAAATTCTGCGGGTAACCACAGCTATTTATCATTACAAAGTGCAGTAACTCTTGTCTTATACAGTGGTGTGAAAAAGTGTTTGCCCCTTCCTGATTTCTCATTTTTTTGTATGTTTGTCACACTTAAATGTTACAGATCATCAAACAAATTTAAATATTAGACAAAGACAACACAAGTAAACGCAAAATGCAGTTTTTAAATGAAGGTGTTTATGATTAAGGAAAAAAAAATCCAAACCTACATGGCCCTGTGTGAAAAAGTGATTGCCCCCTAAACCGAATAACTGGTTGGGCCACCCTTGGCAGCAACAATTGCAATCAAGCGTTTGCGATAACTGGCAGTGAGTCTTTTACAGTGCTGTGGAGGAATTCTGGCCCACTCATCTTTGCAGAATTGTTGTAATTTAGCCACATTGGAGGGTTTTTGAGCATGAACCGCCTTTTTAAGGTCATGCTACAGCATCACAATTGGATCCAGGTCAGGACTTTGACTCGGCCACTCCAAAGTCTTCATTTTGTTTTTCTTAAGCCATTAAGAGGTGGACTTGCTGGTTTGTTTTCGATCATTGTCCTGCTGCAGAACTCAAGTGCACTTCAGCTTGAGGTCACGAACAAACGGCCGGACATTCTCCTTCAGGATTTTTTTGTAGACAGCAGAATTCATGGTTCCATTTACCACAGCAAGTCTTCCAGGTTCTGAAGCAGCAAAACAGCCCCAGACCATCACACTACCACCACCATATTTTACTGTTGGTATGATGTTCCTTTTCTGGAATGCTGTGTTACTTTTACACCGGATGTAATGGGACACACACCTTCCACAAAGTTAAACTTTTGTCTTGTCAGTCCACAGAGTATTTTCCCAAGAGTCTTGGGGATCATCAAGATGTTTTCTGGCAAAACTGAGACAAGCCTTTATGTTCTTTTTGCTCAGCAGTGATTTTCATCTTAGAACTCTGCCATGCAGGCCATTTTTGCCCAGTTTCTTTCTTATGGTGGAGTCATGAACACTGACCTTAACTGAGGCAAGTGAGGCCTGCAGTTCTTTGGATGTTGTTGTGGGGTCTTTTGTGACCTCTTGGATGAGTTGTCGCTGCGCTCTTGTGGTAATTTTGGTTGGCCGGCCACTCCTGGGAAGGTTCACCACTGTTCCATGTTTTCGCCATTTGTGGATAATGGCTCTAACTGTGGTTGGCTGGAGTCCCAAAGCTTTAGAAATGGCTAGAAAATTGAACTCAGCTTTCAAAGATGTGATAAACCACAGTTAATTTATGTTTTAACAGGCGGGCAATCACTTTTTCACACAGGGCCATGTAGGTTTGGATTTTTTTTTTAACCCTTAATAATAAACACCTTCAATTAAAAACTGCATTTTGTGTTTACTTGTGTTATCTTTGTCTAATATTTAAAATTGATGATCTGAAACATTTAAGTGCTACTAACATACAAAAAAATGAGAAATCAGGAAGGGGGCAAACACTTTTTCACACCACTGTACATAAGAGATAATTTTGTTATGATTTACTCCCCGTTTTTCTTCTTCAAATAGAACAGCCGTCTAGATGGAGTGGAGGAGTCTCATAAAAGACAAAAAGCTCTAGCCCGTTCAACCATGGCAGCACGTAGTTTTTCGTCCCCTCAGGGTGAGCTGGAGATGCATCGACTGAGGAGGGCACTGGAGAAAGTCTCCTTTGACCAAACACTCGGGGGAAAGCTGGAGGAAAGTGATGGGGAGACACAGCCCCCATCAAAGGCAGCCCTGTCCCACAGAAGCCTCACTGACTCCAGTAAGAAGAGCACGACAAGCAAAATGCAGTTCATCTAATTCAACCCCAATAACTTCATATCATCATTCTCGCCTTTAGATGGACTCTTGTTTCCTGCCTCCCCCCTGGACTGGGACAGCTTCACAGACCCAGATTATCTCTGCTTTATGGCTGCACCACCAGAGGACCCTCCTCCAGGTCAGTGTCGCTCCCTCATTCACGGCCTGCTCAGTGGCAGACCTGTATCTTGGGAGGTCACCGTGGACCTGGGACACCTCTGGACTCCCGAGAGCCAGGAAATAACAGCATCCGAAAGATGTGAAGGAGGAAGAGGGGAAGAAGGAAGAGAAAAAGAACCTTGGGAGGAGCTCATTCACCAACTGGCTGCTCGTTCAGTCATCAGGGACTTTGAGAAAATGGCTGAGAAGGAGAGTGACACTGGACAGAGTGAGAGTTTACTAACTTTTCTTCATGATTTAAAGTTTTCTCTGATCTGTTATAAATAACTCCTATGTCTTACTGTTTCTGTGCCTCAGGTTCAGGTAAACGATATCGCATGAAGGCCATCCAGACAAGTAAGCACTGTAATGTCATCTGTATGTACACAGCCTTCACTATCACTAACAGCAACCCCAGCAAAGACTTACCCGACGGCATGGACGTCCACACAGGTGACTCCATTACTTGTGATTGATGTCCTTTATTGTTTCTGATGAAAGTTTTCTAATACAAAACTAGGGATGTACCAACATACAGTTAAATACAGTGAAATAAAAAGTGTACCCGCCATGGTTAAAATGCCGGGTTTTGTGATGTGAAAATTGAGACCACAATAAATCATTTAAAAAAATTTTCCCACCTTTAATGTGACCTATTACTGGTACAATTCCGTTGTAAAACAAATCTTTTTGGGGTAAATATAAGAATTTTAAAAAGCATAGTAAGCTAGTTGCATAAGTGTGCACATCCATAAACCAATACTTTGTTACAGCATTCAATCTTTTTTCAGCCTGCCGCATCTTGACTCGGCCATATTTGTCTACTTCTCTCTGTAGAAATGCTTCAACTCTGTCAGATTGTGAGGGCATGTCTTGTTCACAAACTTTTTCAGGACACCCAAAGATTTTCTTCTGATTTTTTTTTTTCTTCTGATTTTCTTCTGACAGTCATTTTTATTGATTTGGGTGGATGCTTGAGGTCACTGTGGTGCTGGAAGGTGAAATTGGGCAAGTTTATCACCTGCATACCAATTGGGTGTGTGTGTGCTACACTTTGATATACTTGCTTTTTCCCCTGCCTACCCTTGTGACCACAGTCCAAAGTCTCCAAAAGTCTTATACAGTACCTTTAATAACATTACATCCACTTAGCACAACTATTTGCCAACTTTGTATTATTTTTTTTAATATAGATAGATAGATAGATAATTTTATTGTCTGTCCCAGTCGGTTACAGAAATTCTTCTTTGACACGGCTACAGCAATATAATACATTCGACACTCGAAAACATGTTCAAACTCACAGGTTAAAAACAGTTTAAAAAAGTAAACATGGTTAAAAAGTAAACAGCAAATAAAATCATGTGGAAAAATATTAATAATTATTAAAAATTAATAATGATTAATAGATAAATGCTGATAACTAATATTGATAACTAACTGAAGTATGATAACTTATTTGATTTTGTTCAGGATTGTTACTGCAGAAGGAATAAATGATTTCTTGTAAATGTTTTTATGGGCCAGTGGAACTTTATATCGTCTGCCTGATAGCAGTAGCTGAAAAGAGTGATGAAGGGGGTGAGATGGGTCCTCTGTGATCAGGGTGGCTTTCCTGATCACAGATACAGTTCAGACAACGGTGTCTGTGGTGGGCCAATGATTTTGTTAGCCTGATTAACTATACGGGAAAGCTTTGTTTTGTGCTTGATGAAGAGGGAGCTGTACCAGGATGAAATGTTAAAAGTGAGAATGGATTCAATTAATGAAGTGTAAACCAGAGTTAACCTCTTGCACTCCGGAATACCGCGGGCGGTCACGTCTCTGCGTCCTAGGGCGCACTGAAAAAAAAAAGCTGCAGACACAGTCGCGAACAGAAAGCCAAAGGAGTACTTTGATTGGTTTAGATTTGATTGACCTCTCATTTGACTAATAAGAGCCTTGAATTGGGTTTCTGAAACCTTGAAGAACCAATGACTGAAAACCTAGCAAGAAGGACCCGCCTACCAACGGCTGCGAATACAGCCAGCCAATTGAAGCAGAGAACTTCAACAATTGAAAGCGTACGTCCCGTGCGTAAAATCTGTTTTGTGTAAGCCGCTGGGTGACACACACACGTTCGCCAGTCTTTTTTTCTTACTACTGTTCTTATTTGTTTTGAAAAATTGTTTGCCAAAACCGCAATCATGGAAGCGCAAAACCGCAATAATGGAATCATGGTTTGACCGGATAGCGTGACCAGAACCACAAGTCTGTAACAAGCGGACCAGCATCATGTTCGCCTGACAACGAGGAAGAGAAGTTCGCTAGTGACACTGCTGTTGTGAACAGGTAAGTGTTAAATTATTCTTTATCCCTGAAAATTGTAATCAAAATGACTTTTGACCAATCGGTAAATTACAACTGTGCGTCATCGCAACATGCGTCCGGACCGTGAATGCCGCCCCCCCCCCCCGCTACTCTTCTGTAGCGGATTGCAGATATTATTGCAGATATTTTAGTACAACTGTGTGTAGTAGACCGCGGCGCACCGTCCCCACGGTCCGTCATGTAGCGATGGGCGATGTCCGTCCTCTGTAGCGGGGGTGGGGGGTGGGAGTTGTTATCTTCTACATTACAGATATTTTAGTATAATTTTTAGTGCACTGTAGGTTATTTTTTCTTGTAAAAAAAAAGCCACACATTTTTTACGTGGCATGCTTCTTTGTGTGTGGGGGCTTGTTTGTTCATTCATTCATTCATGAATGAATAAACAATCCCCCCACACACACACACACACACAGCCCTGAGTGTCACCTTTCATTAGAGCCCAACATCAAGCTTCTATATTGAATCATTCAAAGGTTACAGACGTTTTTCCAAACTGTGCCATTTGGCACAATTTGGCACAGTTCAAAAACGCCTGGGAACAACCTGTGAAGAAAGCTGTGTAATATATTCATTTTTTGTGGTATTGTTACAAAATTTTGACCTCAGCTGGATAACACTTGGTTCTACATTTCTGTTGTGTTTTCCAGCCTGGATCTGACAGCCGTGTGTTATTTGCAAGCATTTGTATCCAAAAAACACCCAGGCAAAATTTATTTTCTTCAAGTTCAGTATGTTTAGATGACTGTTACTCAGTGGCAGGAGCACTTAGAGAGATTATGACTGTTTTGCCAAAAAATTCAAAGTGTTTTCTTTTAAATGAGACCAACCCCATGAAGATGCTTCAAAGGGTTGAAGAACAGCTTTTGATTTACTTTGGGCACGTTATTTTTAGGCGTTTTTAGGGAAATTGACCAGAGTGCAAGGGGTTAAAATGTGTCTGCTGACATTAAAAGTCCTCAGCTTCCTCAACAGGTGGAGGCGTTGTTATGCTTTTTTATAAACAGAGTCAACATGTTGTGCAAAAGACAGGCTGCAGTCCATCTCTATTCCCAAATATTTAAAAACTTGAACTTGCTCAACAGACTGACTCTCGATACTGAGGGGTGTAAAGAGAGTAGTTAAAAGTTTCTCTTTGCTCCCGCAGCACATCTCCTTAGTCTTTGTGGTGTTTAACTCCAGAGAGTTTTGATTAAAAGTCTGAGCTAGATCGTTGACTGTCTGCTGATGGCGGGTCAGTGCAGTAACTGGCTGTCAGATGAGTTACCAAGGCCATGTCATCTGCGTATTTACAAAGAGTCACTCCTTCACTGTCACAGGAGATGTTTTTTGTGTACACAGAGAACAAAACCGGAGATAAAACACAACCTTGAGGAAGATCTGTATTGAAAATTGACTTGCTAGATATAAAACACCTGTTGTGGCCTGCCATATAAAAAACTCTAAATCCATAAAATCAATGTTAGGTGAACCTGCAGGTCTGTCAGGTGATGTAGCAAGGTGCCTGTGTATACAGTGTTAAAAGCAGAAGAAAAGTCCATAAACAAAATCCGTGGGTGTAAAGAGTCCAGTTGTTTGGTGACAGTGTCTGGAAGTGTAAGACATGCGTTCTCTACATCCTGTTTTGCCTTAAAGGCAAACTGGAGGGGATCCAATTTGTGTGACAACATGTTGGTCAAAAAGTCACACACCATTCGCTCCATACATTTACAGAGATCAGGGCTACTGGTCTGTAGTCTTCCAGGTCCTTAGAGTGAGTTTTTGGGGGGATTGGAATGATGGTAGATTCCTTCCACTGGTCAGGGACACATCCAGAATCCAGAAGATGCTGAAAAAGTCTGGTGAGGACTCCACTTAGCTGAGTGGAGCATTCCTTGAGGACTCTGCCTCTGAGCCTATAAAGGCCAGCAGCTTTGTGTTGGTTGACCCTATGTAAGATGGACATCACAAGTTGCTCCTCAATGATAAGGGGTTCATGGGGGGAGATGGAAGGTGGGGAGGTCCAGGTGGTTCGGGTGCTGCTGGTATTAAAATGGATGAAGAAGGTGTTAAGCTGTTCTGCAAAGGAAGTGGGATCTGGACAGTTGACCATGGCAGGTTTTGGGGCTCTGCCCATCACGATGTTTAGACCCTGCCATGCCTCTCTCGCACTTCCTGATGTTAATTTCTGCTCCGCCTTAAGCTACTGTTATGAATCAGTGCAGTTGCTATACTATTGCACTAAATAAAAAAGTTATTCATTGCTATTATAGATGTGAATGTGTGTGTGAATGGCGATGGGATTGGCACCACACTGTGGCGCCCTCATCCATCTCACTGGATGCCTTTAAATTTCCCTCTGGGATTGATAAAGTATACTAAAATACACAAAAAAAAATCAAAGAAGAAATCAACCATTTCATCACATTTCAGACACTTAGTGCACTGATTCAGTCAGTTACTTTGCAGTTTTTGGGGCAGCTTTACTAACATGCTGTGCCATCACAAAACCCTGTTTTGGCATTAAAAAACTACTGTCGAGTTTTACTAAAGGGCACAGAGCAAAATAAGCAGTGGAAAGGCGTTGACTATGTTAATTTTGCACGTGGCCTCATTACATACATGTCTGTGGGAGTCGTCATGTCAACGCGCAAATTTGAGGGAGGGGAGTATTTAAATGACTGGCGCAAGGTGATTTACTAAGGTTTGCGGTTGTCAATCTCCTGGTGAATGCGCCAGGATTTAACGTCCCAAAAAAGCTTGTCTTAATTCATCTGCGCCTGATGACAGTGATTGCTGGTGGAGAACCGAGGACACGTGGCCAGAGAGACAGAAGCTTCTCCTCGCGCGTGACTTGATTTGGCATGACAGAACAGATTAATATGAACAGAAACAATTACACAGAGATCGGTGTTGTGCTGAACTGGACAACAGCCAGCAGAGGATTTTTTACTCTATAAAAGTAAGAAATCTGTGTGTCTGTCACGTTCATAGGACATCATAGGACAGCCTATGATCTCTGCCTGAACATCATAGGATGTCCTATGAACTCAGGCATCATAGGACTCGTGATGCCGTCATATAGACAAATGTGTCTTTATGATGTCATATAGACCATCATTCACGATGCTCATGATCCTGTCCATGAACTGTCTTTATGATGTCATATAGACCATCACTCACAATGCCTAGACTGCAAGAAATCTCTGTGTGTCTGTCACGTTCATAGGACATCATAAGACGGCCTATGATCTCTGCCTGAACATCATAGGATGTCCTATAAACTCAGGCATCATAGAACTTGCGATGCCGTCATACAGACAAATGTCTCTTTAAATTAAATTAATTTAATTAAATTAAATCACCCTTATTAAATTAAATCACCCTTATTGTCATTCAACCGTACAACCAATCATGTACAGTAGAACGAGACTGTGCTTTACCTATCTACAGTGTCAATCACACACACCCCAGTGCAGAATCAGAGGGCCGCTGCCATGCAAGGCGCCGCCACAGATTTCCCTCCTCCATTCCATTATTGCTGAGCACCAAGCTGGACGGCAGGAAGTTCCACTTTTATATGGTCTTCGGCATGACCCGGCCGGGATTTGAACCCTTGCCTCACGGGTGTGGGGCGGATGCTCTACCAACTGAGCCACCACTCCGATATGATGTCATATAGACATAGGACATCCTTATGATATACTGTAGGTAGACCATCACTCACGATGCTCATGATCCTGTCCATGAACTGGAATTACGATGCACCTATCCCTCAACCAGTGGTCTCAACAAAGAAGAAGAAGAAGAAGACCCACCAGATGGAGAGCAATAGAATGAGAACTGCTGCACGTCAGAAAAGATGCCATGAAGATGAAACACCTGAGGTTCCAGCAGTACATCGCACGCATGACCCTGAACAACACACCCGTCTGAGACAGGAGGAGACCCTTCACCAACATAGGGTACGACAGACAAGGGATGCACAAACAGACAGGACGAATGCCAGTCTACACTACAAATATGTAAAATGCCAAGCAAAGCGCTGATTTTCTCTGGGTGTTTCGGTTTCTTGGTTTCTACGGGCATGCACGGGCCTTCCTGAACAGGGTCGAAAGCCACTTTTTCAGGATTGTGCCCATGAACTGGAATTACGACCCACCTATCCCTCAATCAGTGGTCTGAACAAAGAAGAAGAAGACCCACCAGATGGAGAGCAATAGAATGAGGAGAACTGCTGCACATCAGAAGGATGTTGTGAACATGAAACACTTCAGGTTCCACCAGTACACCGCAGGCCTGACTGTGAACAACACAGCCGTATGAGACAGGAAGAGACCCTTCAGCAATGGGCATGCAGAAATACTTGCTTATACTTGGTTTCTACAGGCATGGACGGGTATGCACGGGTATGTACTAGTATAGCACAATAATAATAATAATCATTTATTTCATTTATAATGCAATTTACATCTTGGGGCAACATCTCTACACAATAAAAGCAAACATTAAGTACATACGATGACACAGCAGGACATCCCTGGTGAGAATTGCTTCTCAAATATTATATCTGGTAAAATAAAGGTCAAATAAATAAAATAAATAAAGGGAAAAAGCATTCCTAAACAATGAATTTGTATCCATAAAATAGTACAGACCTTCCTACCTGGAGTGGACAAAAGGAGCACAGATCCATATGTCCCCCGACACTGCAACATCATAGTAACTCGACAACAGTGTGCTGTGGCTGTCCGAGGAATAAGTGAAATCGTGTGTGTTTAATTTTATTATGTTCCAGACTTCAGAAAAGAAAAAAATGCACATACAATATTTATGAAAAGTTATGTACTGGGAGACCTGTAGATTCTGTTAAAACAGTTATTCACATAATAAAACCCCCGAGTCTCCATCAGACCATCTTGACAGTTCTAATAAAGGCTTATCTTATCTTATCTTAATAAAACTAGTACACACCCGTGCATGCCCATAGAAACCAAGTATAAGCAAATATTTCTGCATGCCAATAGAAAGCATGTGTAAGCAAGGGTGTAAGCAAGCATGTCAGCACTCATTCAGTGATGCCTGCCTTTGATCTTTGATGGTGTCTTAGTGAGTCCTATGATCTTTGATGATGTCATAGTGAGTGCTATGATCGTGAGTCATGCCTGCGTTTGATCTTTGAAGATGTCCTATGTCCTATGATCTTTGATGATGGCATAACGATGATGTACTGCTTCAAATGGGTGTAAGATTTCTAGATTTACACACAAGCTGACAGAGATTTCTTGGAATTTACCAAGTGATATTTTTTTAAGATTTCCAGATTTACTGCTTCAAATGGGAATTAAAAGTGCTGTGTCCTATTGTGTATATGACAGCATGCCCGTAGAAACCAAGTATAAGTAAGTATTTCTGCATGCCCGTTGCTGAAGGGTCTCCTGTGTCAGACGGCTGTGTTGTTCACAGTCATGCCTGCGACGTACTGCTCGAACCTGAGGTGTTTCATCTTCACGGCATCTTTTCTGATGTGCAGCAGTTCTCCTCACTGTATTGCTCTCTATCTGGTGGGTCTTCTTCTTCTTCTTGTTCGTTCAGACGACTGGTTGAGGGATAGGTGCATCATAATTCCAGTTCATGGACAGGATCCTGACAATCGATCTGAGCAAAATGTGGCTTTCGACCCTGTTCAGGAAGGCCCGTGCATGCCCATAGAAACCAAGAAACCGGAGCACCCGGAGAAAATCAGCGTTTTGCTTGGCATTTTACACATTTGTAGTGTAGACTGCCATTCTTCAAGGTTACACATTTTTACTGTGTCAGCACCTCTAAAAACAACATTGCTCAGAAAGCGATGCTTTTGCTTAGTTTCTTCATCTTGAGCAAGAATACCAAGACTGCTTGATCTGCCAACTCTGCTCACAGCAACGTAGAATTGGCCATGGCTAAAGAAATGTCTTGTGCAGAAAACACCAGCGCGCTTTAAAGACTGGCCCACAGTCATGGCAAAGCAGGGTCTTACTGGAAACTGTTTACGTCCCAAGGTGAATGGAAACATGTCAGATGGTGTGAGTGTGATAGAAAGCAGGTGTAAGCAAGGGTGTAAGCAAGCATGTCAGCACTCATTCAGTGATGCCTGCCTTTGATTTTTGACGGTGTCATAGTGAGTCCTATGATCTGTGATGATGTCATAGGGAGTCATATGATCGTGAGTCATGCCTGCGTTTGATCTTGGAAGCTGTCCTATGTCCTATGATCCTTTGATGATGGCATAGCGAGTCCTATGATGCCTGCATTTGATCCTGGTTTAAATTAGTGCGTCCTGTTCTTAATTGGGTGATGAGTATCTGTTCTTTCCTGTTTCTGGCAACTTCAATTCGGTTTCAAGTGCTGTGTCCTATTTGTAATCGGGTGATGAGTATCTCTTCTTTGGTGAGTGATGGTGTATATGACATCATAAAGACATCAAGGCAGGCATCATAGGACCTCATGCCTACATCATAGATAGCCAGTCCTATTGTCTATATGACGGCATCGTGAGTCCCTTGTTGCCTGATATCATAGGATCATCATAGGACATCATGCAGACATCATAGGCCGTCATATGATGTGCTCTGATCGTGACACACAGTCATGATGTACTGCTTCGAATGGGTGTGATTTAAAGTAGTGTGTCCTATTGTTAATCGGGTGATGAGTAAGATTTACACCAAAACTGACAGAGATTTCTTGAATTTATAGAGTGATATTTTGTAAGATTTCCAGACTTACTTCTTCGAATGGGTGTGATTTAACCACTTGCACTCCGTTGTTCCGCGGGCGGGCAAGTCTCTGTGTTCTAGGGCGCACGAGGGCGCACGAGAGCGCCCTCGTGCGCGCTTGGACGCATGACGCATGATGGTGGTGATGGTGATGTAGTGATGTCCAAGCGCCACTTAAAAAAAAACTGCAGAGACAGCCGCGAACAGATTAGTTCATCTGATTGACCTCTCATTCGACTAATAAGAGCCTTGAATTGGGTTTCTGAAACCTTGAAGAGCCAATGAATGAAAATCTAGGAAGGAGGACCCGCCTACTGTGAACGCAGGAGCCAATTGAAGCACAGAAATTCAGGCTGGGTGAAGAGAGATTTACTGTTGCAACAGATGAAAACAAAGGACGCTGGACGAATCTACTACAGACCCAGGCTCACCCAGCAGCATGGAGAACACCCACAAGTGGGACCTGCACTCATTCCAGCAGAATAGACGGAGGCCGACGACAAAAGTCGTAAATCATTCGCCAAAACGGCAATAATGGAATTAAGTTTTGATCGGGATCCACAAGCGGAGCAGCGTCGCGTTCGTCTGACAATGACAAACTCTGCTGCTTTGAAGAGGTAAGGTGTTATAAGCTAAATTATTATTTATCCCTGAAAACTGTAATCCAAAAATGACTTTTGACCGATCGGTAAATTACAACTGTACTGCGCACGAAGTACGAAGTGCGTGCGCCGCGATAAACGGTTCATTTGCCGTGTTCGGACCGTGAACGCCCCCCCCCCCCCCGCTGCAGAAGTGGAGCGGGGGGGGGGCGTTCACGGTCCGAACGCCCCCCGGTCTGCGGGGGGAAGCATATGAGTCTATTCCATCATGTAGCGATGGCCCTCTTCTGTAGCGACGGGGGGGGGGGGGCGTTCACGGTCCGTTCACGGTTCCCCCCCCCACACACACACACACACAGTAGCGAGGGGGGGGGGGGAAGCCGCTGTGAAAACATGCAAGGAGTGTAATCCGTCATGTAGCGAGGGCCGAACTCGGTCCTTGGTAGCGGGGGGGGGGACGACCCCCCGCCCACACACACACACACACAGACACAGCCCTGAGTGTGACCTTTCCTTTGAGCCTAAAATGAAGCTTCTACATTGAATTATTCAAAAGTTACAGACGTTTTTCCAAACTGTGCCATTTGGCACAATTTGGCACAGTTCCAAAACGCCTGGGAACAGCCTGAGAACAAAGCTGTGTAAAATATTCATTTTTTGTGGTATTGTTACCAAATTTGGATCTCAGCTGGATAACACTTGGTTCTACATTTCTGTTGCATTTTCCAGCCGGATCGGACAGCTGTGTGTTATTTACAAGCATTTGTATCCAAAAAAACACTGTGTCCAATTTTTTTTTCTTCAAGTTCAGTATGTTTAGATGACTGTAACTCAGTGGCCGAAGCACGTAGAGAGATTGTTTTTTTTTGCCAAAAAATTCAAAGTGTTTTCTTTTAAATGAGACCAACCCCATGAAGATGCTGCAAAGGGTTGAATAACAGCTTTCGATTTACTTTGGGCACGTTATTTTTTGGCATTTTTAGGAAAATTGCCCGGAGTGCAAGTGGTTAAAGTGCTGTGTCCTATTGTGTACATGACGGCATCGTCCTTTTGTCTATACGATGGCATTGTGAGTCCTGATGGTCTATATGACATCATAAAGACATCAAGGCATAGGGACGTCACAGGAGCATCATAGGACGTCCTATGATGCAGACATCATAGGCCCGTCATAGGCACATGATGTCCTATGATCGTGACACACAGACAGACACACACCCACACACACAGTATAGAGTGATAAACACGTTGGTCAATAATCAATTTATTCATGAGTAGTTCGTAATTTATACATATTAAACAAAGGAGTCTGCCATGTGAAATGAAAATCAAAACTTTGATATATTACGAACAAAAATAAACAATTTTATTGGAGTTTGCACTTAAACAAAAGCTTAAAAAAAGCTTAAAAAATATATTATGCTCCTCCAAACTGGCTGTGTCTTTGTTGATGACCCGCTTCCTCATCAGGTGTGCCTGTGCACAATTTTGCGGTGCTCTTGGTGGATGGGTGATCATTATTGAAATGAAGTGACTGCATCTGTGTTCATAATTTTGCATGCTAATAGTAGATCACTGCCAAAAATTGGGCACTCCCTTAGGTGCTCTGTGTAATTTGCGCACTCGCTAATTTGCACTGCCTTAGTAAATCTGCCCCTTTATCTATTAGTCTACTGATCTGGTCAGCTCTACCTGCCAGAGTCTATTTTGAACCATTAAAATCAGCTGAGCTTCTCATCAGTGGAATTACCCCTTTCTGGACATCTCCTGGCTGAGAATAACAAATGAGTACTAAGGCTTTGTTCAAACTTTAACACCAACATGGATGCATATCTGTTTGTGTTCCTTGTGTGTGTGTGAGTTCAGGAGTGCTCTTGGGAAACAAGCTGATGTCACAGTCAGGCAGTCGCAAGCAGAAGGCATATTCTGTAGCTTTGGGCAGAGGGCACACCGGCAGAGACGACAAAGATGTCGAAGACATCTGGAACTCCACAGGTAGACAAGCTGAATAATACCTACACCCTTTGCTGTTGTTAAGACTTTAGGTCATCAACAATCTTTGTATCCCTCAGACAGAGATGACACTCCTGCATCACCCTGTAGTGTAACATCCTGGGACTCTAGTAAGTACAGCTGTCCACTCACTCAATGAACTGTAAGAGGACCCTGAAGGAAAGAGGCTTCTGAAAAACAAAACAAAACCATAAAACAAAGTCACGGCAGATGACTGCCCCTCCCTGAGCCAGGTTCTGATGGAGTTTTTCCTCCATGCCTTTGCCAAGTGCATTTTGATGGGGGAATATCTGATGATTGGGTCTCTCTTTCTGAGATTGTAGGGTCTGTACACTACAATTCGAAATGGTATGAGATGACTGTTGTTGTGAATTGGTGCTATATAAATAAGATGGAGTGAATTAAAAGAGATGATTGGTCTGTATACAAACTTCTCAACTATGTTAGACACAACTCATGATGCAGTTGGATCAACTCAGCCAAGTTACAAACACATCTTTACCTTCATATCCAGACCTTCAGATTTTGCTTTGCAGTTGTAACTCAGATTTATTTATTTTCACCTACATCCTCAGTGGTGGTTTCAGATATGGACCAAATGGGCGATTGCCCAAGGCATTCATCAGGGGGCACCATGAGAATGAGGAAAAAAAAGATTCAAAGTGATTGTTCTCATCTTATTTGTGGCAAATGGGCACCCTCTACAGTCAGGACACTCCTTTCCCAATCTGCAGCACAGTCTCACCCTTCTCCACCTCCTATCTTCTATCCCTCTGGTCACATTTAAAACTAATTTATTCTTCAGTTAACTGTGGAATATCAAAACTGATTTGTATGTAATTGTGCCACATATGAAATAAATAGAAATGTGTAATCATGCAGTGAACACTGCTGAAACTAAAAGTGAGTTCCATTATCAGATCTATTGTGTGTGTGAGAGATACAGTATGATATGCACTTAAACTGTATAAATTTGAATTATATACTATGTATACAACTGTTTCAGTTATATACAGTGCATCCGGAAGGTATTCACAGCGCTTCACTTTTTCCATATTTTGTTATGTTACAGCCTTATTCCAAAATGAATTAAATTCATTTTTCCTCAAAATTATATACAAAACACCCCATAATGACAACATGAATTATTTTTTTTTTTAGATTTTTGCAAATTTATTAAAAAATAAAAAACTCAGAAATCACATGTACATAAATATTCACAGCCCCCATTCCTCTTTGCAGCACCTCTCAAGCTCCATCAGTTGGATGGGAAGCATCGGTGCACAGCCATTTTCAGATCTCTCCAGAGATGTTCAATTGGATTCAAGTCTGGGCTCTGGCTGGGCCACTCAAGAACATTCACAAAGTTGTCCTGAAGCCACTCCTTTCATATCTTGGTTGTGTGCTTAGGGTTGTTGTCCTGCTGAGAGATGAACCGTCACCCCAGTCTGAGGTCAAGAGCGCTCTGGAGCAGGTTTTCACGCAGGATGTCTCTGTACATTGCTGCATTCATCTTTCCCTCTATCCTGACTAGTCTCCCAGTTCCTGCCACTGAAAAAACATCCCCGCAGTATGATGCTGCCACCACCATGCTTCACTGTAAGTATGGTATTGGCCTGGTGATGAGCGGTGCCTGGTTTCCTCCAAACATAAGTTACAACATAACTACATAACACAACATAAGACAGTTCAATCTTTGTCTCATCAGACCAGAGAATTTTGTTTCTCATGGTCTGAGAGTCCTTCAGGTGCCTTTTGACAAACTCCAGGCAGGCTGCCATGTGCCTTTTACTAAGGAGTGGCATCCATCTGGCCACTCTACCACACAGGCCTGATTGGTGGATTGCTGCAGAGATGCTTGTCCTTCTGGAAGGTTCTCCTCTCTCCACAGAGGAATGCTGGAGTTCTAATAGAGTGACCATTGGGTTCTTGGTCACCTCCTTGACTAAGGCTCTTGTCCCCCGATCGCTCAGTTTAGACGGCTGGCCAGCTCTAGGAAGAGTCCTGGTGGTTCCGAACTACTTCCATTTATGGATGATGGAGGCCACTGTGCTCATTGGGATCTTCAAAGCAGCAGAAATTTTTCTGTACCCTTCCCCAGATTTGTGCCTCAAGACAATCCTGTCTCGGAGGTCTACAGACAATGCCTTTGACTTCATGCTTGGTTTGTGCTCTGACATACACTGTCAACTGTGGGACCTTATATAGACAGGTGTGTGTGCCTTTCCAAATTATGTCCAATCAACTGAATTTATCACAGGTGGACTCCAGTTAAGCTGTTGAACCATCTCAAGGATGATCAGTGGAAACAGGATGCACCTGAGCTCAATTTTGAGCATCATCGCAAAGGCTGTGAATACTTATGTACATGTGAGTTCTTAGTTTTTTATTTTTAATAAATTTGCAAAAATCTCAAACAAACTTTTTTCACATTGTCATTATGAGGTATTGTGTGTAGAATTTTGAGGAAAAAATGAATTTAATCCATTTTGGAATAAGGCTGTAACATAACAAAATGTGGAAAAAATGAAGCACTGTGAATACTTTCTGGATGTACTGTGTATGTATACACACACACAGAGCGGGAAAAATAAGTATTAAACACGTAAACAATTTTCTCATTAAACATATTTCTGATGGAGGCATTGACCTGAGCTTTTCACCAGATATCAGTAACAACCCACAAAATCCATACATACAAAGAAATCAAGGCAACTGCATTCACAAAATAAGTTATATTTTATAAAGTGGAATGGCACAGAGAATAAGTATTGAACACATGACAACAAAGAGGTGCAAAAAAGGCATAGAAAGCCAAGAAACCAGCTGAAATCCATCAGAATTAAGGACGCCATCCCATCCCCCATCAGTGCAAATTAATTTCAGCTGGTTAAGTCCTGACTGATAACCTTTAAAAAGGTCTGTGATCATATTGTGGTCAGATTGTGGTCAGATGTGGTCAGATTGTAACATCGCAAAGAACTGATGATGGGTAGAAGCAAAGAGCTCTCTATAGACCTTCACAACCTTTTTTGTTGCAAAACATAATAATGGCATTGGTTACAGGGGCATTTCTAAACTGCTGAATGTTCCAGCGAGCACTGTTGGAGCCATCATTCGGAAGTGGAAAGAACATCATTTTACCATAACTCGGCCATGACCAGGAGCTCCTTGCAAGATTTCTGACAGAAGTGTCAAAAGAATTATCAGAAGAGTTATCCAAGAGCCAAAAACCACTTGTGGAGAGCTCCAGAAAGACCTGGAGTTAGCAGGTACTGCTGTTTCAAAGAAAACAATAGGCAGTGCACTTAACCAGCTCTGTGCCTGTTCACCTTGCAAGACTCCATTGCTGAAGAAAAAGCATGTTGAAGCTCATGTAAAGTTTGCTGCACAACATTTGGACAAGCCAGTAAAAAAAACTGGGAGAGCATAGTCTGCAGATGAGACCAAAATTGAACTTTTTGGATCCCACAACACACAGCATGTTTGGAGGAGAAATGGCACTGCACATCCCATCATGGTGTGGGGATGTTTTTCAGCATATGGTACAGGCAGACTTCATATAATTGAAGGAAAGATGAATGGACAAATGTACAGAGACATCCTTGATAAGAACCTGTTGCCATCTGCCAAGATGCTGAAGATGAAATGAGGGTGGACATTTCAGCAAGACAATGATCCCAAACACACAGCCAAGGAAACTCTGCTGGCTCCAGAGAAGGAAAATAAAGCTGCTAGAATGGCCCAGTCAGTCAACTGACCTGAATCCAATTGAAAAGCTATGAAACAAACTGAAGATCAGAGTTCATAGAAGACACCCATGGAACCTTCAAGATTTAACCGTGTGGAAGAATGGGCTAAAATCACTCCTGAGCAATGTCTGTGCCTAGTTTCTCCATACAGGAGGCATCTGGAAGCTGTTCTCACCAACAAAGGCTTTTTGACTAAATATTAAATGAATTTCACCAAGTGTGTTCAGTACTTATTCCCTGTGTCATTCTACTTTATTAAATATAACTTGTTTTGTGAACACAGTTACCTTGATTTCTTTGTATGTATGGATTACTTGGGTTGTCACTGATATCTGGTGAAAATCTCAGGTCAGTGGCTCCATCAGAAATATGTTTAATGAGAAAAATGTTGACATGTTCAATACTTATATTATTATACTGTATATGGATTTCTCATTTTTTTTGTGTGTTTGTCACACTTAAATGTTTCAGATCATCAAACAAATTTAAATATTAGACAAAGATAACACAAGTGAACAGAAAATGCAGTTTTTAAATGAAGGTGTTTATTATTAAGGGTAAAAAAAATCAAAACCTACATGGCACTGTGTGAAAAAGTGATTGTCCCCTGCTGTTAAGACATACATTAACTGTGGTTGATATTTTGGCTAAAATAACAAACCCAATGACCTCTCTACCACATTTAATGGACACTATACAATCCTTTTCAAAATTATCAGGTTATACAATTAATTGGAATAAGTCAGAGGCTATGCCAATTTCAAAAAGTTGTCACTCTCATATGTTAAAGAAATTTAACTTCAAGTGGATTCCAGAAGGAATGAAGTATCTTGGGATAAAACTGAGTCAGGACTTGGAGGGAATATCTCAGTTAAATTTTAACCCTTTGCTGCAAAAAATGAAAACGAACTTAAGTAAGTGGGAAAAGATTAAACTCAGCCTATGGGGTAAAATAAGCATTATAAAGATGGTGATAGCCCCTCAGTTTAACTATATTGTTACAATGCTATCAATTAAAATACCAGACATACAGTGGGGCAAAAAAGTATTTAGTCAGCCACCAATAGTGCAAGTTCTCCCACTTAAAAGATGAGAGAGGTCTCCAATTTTCATCATAGGTATACCTCAACTATGAGAGACAAAATGAGAAAAAAAAAAATCCAGAAAATCACATTGAAGGATTTTTAATGAATTAATTGGTAAATTCCTGGGTAAAATAAGTATTTGGTCACCTACAAACAAGCAAGATTTCTGGCTCTGACAGACCTGTAACTTCTTCTTTAAGAGGCTCCTCTGTCCTCCACTCATTACCTGTATTAATGGCACCTGTTTGAACTCGTTATCAGTATAAAAGACACCTGTCCCCAACCTCAAACAGTCAGACTCCAAACTCCACTATGGCCAAGACCAAAGAGCTGTCAAAGGACACCAGAATCAAAATTGTAGACCTGCACCAGGCTGGGAAGACTGAATCTGCAATAGGTAAGCAGCTTGGTGTGAAGAAATCAACTGTGGGAGCAATTATTAGAAAATGGAAGACATACAAGACCACTGATAATCTCCCTCGATCTGGGGCTCCACACAAGATCTCACCCTGTAGGGTCAAAATGATCACGAGAACGCTGAGCAAAAATCCCAGAACCACACGGGGGGACCTAGTGAATGACCTGCAGAGAGCTGGGACCAAAGTAACAAAGGCTACCATCAGTAACACATTACGCCGCCAGGGACTCAAATCCTGCAGTGCCAGACGTGTCCCCCTGCTTAAGCCAGTACACATCCAGGCCCGTCTGAAGTTTGCTAGAGAGCATCTGGATGATCCAGAAGAGGATTGGGAGAATGTGATATGGTCAGATGAAACCAAAATAGAACTTTTTGGTAAAAGCTCAACTTGTTGTGTTTGGAGGAGAAAGAACACCATACCTACTGTGAAGCATCATGCTTTGGGGCTGTTTTTCTGCAAAGGGACCAGGACGACTGATCCGTGTAAAGGAAAGAATGAATGGGGCCATGTATCGTGAGATTTTGAGTGAAAACCTCCTTCCATCAGCAAGGGCATTGAAAATGAAACGTGACTGGGTCTTTCAGCATGACAATGATCCCAAACACACCGCCCGGGCAATGAAGGAGGGGCTTCGTAAGAAGCATTTCAAGGTCCTGGAGTGGCCTAGCCAGTCTCCAGATCTCAACCCCATAGAAAATCTTTGGAGGGAGTTGAAAGTCCGTGTTGCCCAGTGACAGCCCCAAAACATCACTGCTCTAGAGGAGATCTGCATGGAGGAATGGGCCAAAATACTAGCAACAGTGTGTGAAAACCTTGTGAAGACTTACAGAAAACGTTTGACCTCTGTCATTGCCAACAAAGGGTATATAACAAAGTACTGAGATGAACTTTTGTTACTGACCAAATATTTATTTTACCGAGGAATTTACCAATTAATTCATTAAAAATCGTTCAGTGTGATTTTCTGGATTTTTTTTTTTTCTCATTTTGTCTCTCATAGTTGAGGTATACCTATGATGAAAATTGGAGACCTCTCTCATCTTTTAAGTGGGAGAACTTGCACAATTGGTGGCTGACTAAATACTTTTTTGCCCCACTGTAACTTTTAAAAAGTATGAAAACATAATTAAACATTTTTTGTAGGAGGGGAAAAGACCAAGAATTAGTTTAAGCAAATTGTATGCCCCTAAGGAGAAAGGAGGGTTAGGCCTGCCCGATCCTAGATTGTACTGCTTATCATTTGAATTAGCGAAACTGGCAAAACACTGGAAGTCTGTGGACAGAATGGGTTGGGTTAAATATAGAGTCAGAACTGTGTTCTCCATTCATTGTCTTTGATATGTTCTCTCAAAATCCAAGAAATATAAAAAATCCCATCCTCAGTCATGCAAGAGATGTCTGGGATAAATGTCATAGAATGTATAAGCTGTCAGTGTATGTTCAGAAGAATTCATCATTGTGGAATAATCCTGTAATCCATACTGGGAAGACAACTATATACTGGGAGCAATGGTGTTCCAGTGGCATACGTACTATAGGAGACCTATATAGTGACGGAATATTCTTATCTTATGAAAATTTAATTCACCAATGTGGCTTGGAGGGCAAGGGTCAATTTTGGAGGTACCTGTGACATCTGTTTTCAAAAGGGTTGATAACAGTTTTATCTCCTTTTTTGACCTGCCACTGAAACACCACACAGCTTCATGGTTTTATAAAATCACTAATAACTTTATAAGTAATGACTGTACCAATATGAAAAGGCTTTGGCAGAAAGATATAAGAGAGGAAACTGATGATGACAGATGGTGTAAAATTGTGGAAGAATGTGGAAAATTTGTCAAAGAAGCTAAAGGGAAGTTTATTCATTTTCATTCATCTTCTACCGCTTAATCCTTTTCGGATCGCGGGGGGACTGGAGCCTATCCCAGCATCTTTGGGCGAGAGGCAGGGTACACCCTGGACAGATCGCCAGTCCATCGCAGGGCCAACACAGAGAGACAGACAACCATTCACTCTCACAGTCATACCTAAGGACAATTTAGAATCCCCAGTTTGATGCCAATTAACCTAACTTGCATGTTTTTGGCATGTGGGAAGAAACCGGAGAAATCCCGGAGTAAACCCACGCAGACACGGGGAGAACATGCAAACTCCACACAGATCACTGTTGGTCGGGGGCTGGGATCGAACCCAGGATCCCCCGGCCAAGGGTGAGTTGCTGTGCTGCCGCAGTGCTAACCACTCCGCCACCGCGCTGCTTACTCAGTACAAAATATTGTATAGGCATTACCATACTCCACTGAGATTGTACAGAATGAAACTGGCAAAAAATAATTTATATTGGAAATGTCAAACGACAATGGGAATATTTTTGCACTGTCTCGATTGTTCTCAGATAAAGCCATTTTGGGTTAGAATCTTATCAATTATGTCTGGATGGTATGGTTCAAAAATTCCTATGACTCCTGCTCTTTGTTTGCTGGGGGACAGATCGCAAATGTCAAACATTACAATAATGGATTTTTCAGTGATCGTGGTTGATTTAATTATGGCATCAAAGATTATATTGAGACACTGGAGAACAATGGAAATTCCAACAGTGAGAGAATGGACAGATGCGATGGTGGAGACAGCATCATATGAACGGATGCTCAGTAGACTGAAGGGAGAGATGGGGAATAGACCCTCAGCGTGGGACCTTCTTTGGACACATATGAAAACAACCTCTGATTAGTGCTTTAGGGTAAATTTTAATGATCTGTCAAAAGATAACCATGTCGTAGTTTATTCATCAGTACTTTGTATATTCACCATTTGTACAACAAGCTGTCTGGTATTATTTCTCTATTACACACTATGTACATGGCCTTCCAAAGAAAATTTAATAAAACCTTAAATTTCAACAAAACAACTGTGGTTTATCACATCTTTGGAAAGCTGAGTTCAATTTCTCTAGCCACACTCAGGCCAGATTACTGCCACACCTGTTCTCAATCAAGAAATCACTTAAATAGAACCTGCCTGACAAAGTGAAGTAGACCAAAAGATCCTCAAAAGCTAGACATTCAACAGAAATTCAGGAACAAATGAGAAACAAAGTAATTGAGATCTATCAGTCTGGAAAAGGTTATAAAGCCATTTCTAAAGCTTTGGGACTCCAGCCAACCACAGTGAGAGTCATTATCCACAAATGGCAAAAACATGGAACAGTGGTGAACCTTCCCAGGAGTGGCCAACCGACCAAAATTACCCCAAGAGCACAGCGACGACTCATCCATGAGGTCACAAAAGACCCCACAACAACATCCAAAGAACTGCAGGCCTCACTTGCCTCAGTTAAGGTCAGTGTTCATGACTCCACCATAAGAAAGAGACTGGGCAAAAATGACCTGCATGGCAGAGTTCCAAGACAAAAACCACTGCTGAGCAAAAAGAACATAAAGGCTGTCTCAGTTTTGCCAGAAAACATCTTGATGATCCCCAAGACTTTTGGGAAAATACTGTGTGGACTGACGAGAAAAATTGAACCTTTTGGAAAGTGTGTCCCATTACATCCAGCATAAAAGTAACATAGCATTTCAGAAAAGGCACATCATCCCAACAGTAAAATGTGGTGATAGTGTGATGGTCTGGAGCTGTTTTGCTGCTTCAGGATCTGGAAGACTTGCTATGGTAAATGGAACCATGATTTCTGGTGTCTACCAAAAAATTCTGAAGGAGAATGTACGGCCATCTGTTTGTGACCTCAGGCTGAAGCACACTTGTGTTCTGCAGCGGGACAATGATCCAAAACACACCAGCAAGTCCACCTCTGAATGAAACAAAATGAAGACTTTGGAGTGGCTGAGTCAAAGTCCTGACCTGAATCTGACTGAGATGCTGTAGCATGACCTACAAAAGGCCGTTCATGCTCAAAAACCCTCCAGTGTGGATAAATTACAACAATTCTGCAAAGATGAGTGGGCCAAAATTCCTTCACAGCGCTGTAAAAGACTCATTGAAAGTTATTGCAAATGTTTGATTGCAGTTGTTGCTGCTAAGGGTGGCCCAACCAGTTATTAAGTTTAGGGGGGCAATCACTTTTTCACACAGGGTCATGTAGGTTTGGATTTTTTTTCCCTGAATAATAAACACCTTCATTTAAAAACTGCATTTTTTTTTGTTTACTTGTGTTATCTTTGTCTAATATTTAAATTTGTTTGATGATCTGAAACATTTGTGTGACAAATATACAAAAAAAATGAGAAATCAGAAAGGGGGCAAACACTTTTTCACACATCTCTGTGTGTGTGTGTGATTTTTTCTACTGATTGTGGTTTTTTAACAGTTTTTACTTTGTAAGCTCTTACACGTTGAATAGAAATATTGCATAGAAAAACTATTTCAATAAAGTGGTTTTTTGAAGTTAGTCTTTTTGCAAGATAATTCAGTAAGCATTCTCAATATTCATTACAAGCAGAGTGAAACATTTCAAACTGTTCTGATTTAATGTTGATGATTATGATTATAGTTTTTAAATTTAAATTATAAACCATGAAATTGATTGATTGATTGATGAAGAACCTCTTTACTGGTCTTGCAGTCATCAGTGAACCACACCACTGCTGATTAACTTTCATATGATGCTGTCACTTTGTATCAAGGAAAACAAGAAAGGTCAGTTTTTAGATCGAAGTTGGAGGGGAGACTCCGAGACAGTCCGCCCAGGGCGTCACACAAGCCAGAACTGCTCCTGTCCATCCTAATACAGTGGAAATGTGTAGATTCTGTGGATTTTTTCATGCCATGCATCACATTTCATGGGCTGCACGGTGGCGCAGTGGTTAGCACTGCGGCAGCACAGTTTACCCTTGGCCGGGGGATTGTGGGGATCGTGGGATCGTGGGTTCGATCCCAGCCCCCGACCAACAGTGATCTGTGTGGAGTTTGCATGTTCTTCCCGTGTTGCGTGGGTTTACTCCGGGATTTCTCCGGTTTCCTCCCACATGCCAAAAACATGCATGTTAGGTTAATTGGCTGTTCTAAATTGTCCCTAGATATCTGTTTCCTATAGGCCCTTAGAATAGAGGGTTAGTATTAATGAAAGCGCTTTGAGTGGTCTTTGTGACTAGAAAAGCGCTATATAAGTGCAGGTTAGTTAGTTAGTTAGTTAATTTCTTAACATTAACTTTTTCCATTTTATTGTGTATGATCAAGAAAGAATCCTTTCGAACTGGGTTCATAGGAAGCAGTCCAACTGGAGCAAAAACCCCCACAGTGATTATTAAATTATTTTGACATATATATTGCCCACAGTGTGAACCCATAATATTTCATGTTTTATGTGGTCAACTTCATTTCATTCTTTAATAAACACTCTGTGATGACTCGCTCTCAGCCGCAATCATCCTCAGCTGGGCGCACACCTGCTTCTCGTCAGGGCAGGCCTACTTAAACCCACTCAGCCCGCTGGCCTGCACTGAGCTGTCTGTCTACCAGGCTATGAAGCACGTCTCCTGTCTTCCTAAGCCATCCCTGACTCTACGCTCAGCCTTGCCATCTCGGCATCAACTCCCGGAGGATCTCGCCATCATCACAAGTAAGCCAACCTCTACTCACCTGTCTTTCCACTGCTCCCCTGTGCACAGGCGGAATCCCGCGGCGGTGGACTCCATCCTCTCCTCACCATCACCGCTGCAACTGCCACAACATTGGGACCGAGGGCGCTGTCTCCCTGGACAACGGGCGACCACCATCTCCCTACAACAAGTGAGCCGTAGTTTACATCTCAGCATGAGCCCAGCTAACACCCTGCTAACTGTTTGTCTGCTCCGTTTATAGGGTTGCCAAGCTGCACGGCGCTCTGCTCCCTCCCAGCTGCTCAGAGTCTCCAGCTAGCATACACATACACTCCACAGCACACTCACGCACTCACACACATACATTGGGTTAAAATAAAGATAACGAAATCCATTTCTGAGTCCGTGTCTGTTCCCTGGGCCAGCCATTATGTCAGTACGGCTCAGTCAAAACGACCCAGCGAACAGCACGTTAGCACTACGGTTAAACAACTTAGAGGCTTGTGTGGATCACATTGCTTACCAGCAGCAGGTTATCTTAAACCAGTTAACCCAAATTAACGGCCGGTTGGATCATCTGACTGGACAGCAGGCGTTTCCACCGGCGTCCATCAGTGCCACAGCTCCCACTAGCTCCTCCATTAACCAGCCTAGCCTAGCTCCTCCGACCCGTCTGACTCCAGTTCCCACGCCCTCTCGCTTTAATGGAAAGTTAGGGGAGGCGCGTGGCTTTCTCCTCCAGTGTGAGATAGTGTTCCAACGGGTCCCAGGCAACTTTCCCACTGAGCATAGCCGGATTGGTTATGTGACCAACCTCCTGGAAGGGCAAGCGCTAGCTTGGGCATACGCAGTTATGGCGAGGGCAAGATATGCTAGCTTAACCTATAGCCAGTTTGTGGACGAGTTCAGAGAGGTATTCGACCATTCTGACCGGGATGATGTGCTCATCACCCGGTTGTTAAACCTTCAGCAAGGGGGTAGGCCCGCGGCTGACTATGCTGTCGATTTCCGTGTGGTGGCAGCCAAGGTTGGGTGAGAGGATGCTTCGCTATGTAGCATTCTCATAAGGAGCTTAAACCCTAGTCTGCGGGATGAGTTGGCATGGTTAGATAAGCCAGATAAGCTCTCATCACTAATCTCCCTGGCCATCAGTTTAGACAATAGACTTTGAGAGCGGGCAGCTGAGCGGAAGGCATCCGGTCGCTCGAGTGCCCAGACCGTGCGCTCTTCCCAAGCCCCGCTGTTAACCCTGCCTCCTATTGAGTCTACTAGGACACAGGAGCCTATGGTAATGGGGCGGACCAAACTCTCCCAAGCAGAGAAACAGCGCCGTAGGGAGCTGGGGTTGTGCATGTATTGTGGGGAGGAGGACCACGACCTAGAAAGCTGTCCCGTTCGGCCAAAAGAGGAGGTCCGTGCATCGCAGTAGGGGGACTCACAGACCATCCTCGGCCAAATCCCCTCTCCAAGTGCACATTACCTATTAGGTTTACGCATAACAGGACTGATTACTGCACTTGCGCCCTGGTTGACTCGGGAGCGGAGCAGAGCTTCATCTCGGGGGAACTGGCAACCCGTTTGGGGCTTCCCTGCCGTCCTTTAAAGGCCCCCCTTTGGCTCATTGCTCTGTCTAAGGCACCCCTGGCTATAGTGACTGAACAAACGGCCCCGGTTTCAGTGATCGTCCCTGGCAGTCATCGTGAGGATCTCAGTCTGTTTGTCCTGCCGGTTGCCTCATCCCCGGTCATCTTGGGCTATCCATGGCTTCAACTCCACAACCCATCCTTTGATTGGAGAACAGGAAGTGTGGTGTCCTGGAGTTCTTTCTGCCTCAGCGCTTGTCTCCAGTCAGCTGCATGTGCCCCATCCATGCCGCTGGCCTTGCCTGTCTTGCCTCCTCCCGATCTGCCCAGGGTGCCCCCCGAGTACCATGATCTAGGGGCAGTGTTTAGTAAGGCCAAGGCGTCGCTTCCCCCCCACCGGCCCTATGACTGTGCCATTAATCTCCGGGCTGGGGCTCCGCTGCCTTCAAGCCGCCTGTACAGCCTGTCGGCACCTGAGCGGGAGGCCATGGAGGCCTACATTAAGGATTCCCTCAGCTCAGACATCATTCGCCCTTCATCTTCGGCAGTGGGGGCTGGGTTCTTCTTTGTTGGGAAGAAAGATGGGTCCCTGAGGCTGTGCATTGACTTCCATGCTCTCAACGACATTACCATCAAGGATAAGTACACACTGCCCTTGATGGATACGGCCTTCGACTATCTCCAGGGGGCCTCAATCTTCACCAAGCTGGACCTCCGTAACGCCTACCATCTGGTGCGCATCAGGGAGGGGGATGAGTGGAAGACTGGTTTCCGGACCCCAAGTGGGCACTTTGAATACCTGGTGATGCCATTTGGGCTGACCAACGCTCCGGCCATCTTCCAGAGACTGATCAACGATGTCCTCCGTGACTTCCTGGGGTCTTTCGTCTTCGTTTATTTGGACGACATCTTGATCTTCTCCCGATCCCTGGATGAGCACCGCGTCCACATGATGTGGGTCCTGCAGCATCTCCTGGAGAACCAGCTTTATGTCAAAGCTGAGAAGTGCGAGTTTCACACCACCAAGACGTCATTTCTCGGCTTCACCATCACCCACAATCAAATCATCATGGACCCCGACAAGGTGAAGGCCGTTGTGGACTGGCCTACTCCCTCCTCCAGGAAGCAGCTGCAGCAGTTCCTTGGGTTTGCCAACTTTTACCGGTGCTTCATTAACAAGTACAGTGTCATCCCTCATCCCTCTCACCCGTCTTACCTCTCCGAAGACGCCCTTTCAGTGGACGGAGGAGGCTGCGGCCACGTTCGCCGAGCTCAAGACCAGGTTCTCATCCTCCCCCGTCTTGACCCAAGTGGACCCTGCACTACAGTGCTTGGTGGAGGTGGATGCCTCTGATTCCGGGGTGGGGACCGTGTTGTCTCAGCGTTCTCCAGTGGATGGGGAGGTCCGGCCTTGCGCATTCTTCTCCCGCCGTTTGTCTCCAGCTGAGAGGAATTATGACATCGGGGACAGGGAGCTCTTGGCGGTTAAGCTCGCGCTGGAGGAGTGGCATCACTGGTTGGAGGGGGCCGCCCAACCCTTCATCGTTTGGACTGATCATAAAAACCTGGAGTACCTTAGGACGGCCACGCATTTAAACGCCTGCCAGGCCCACTGGTCCTTGTTCTTTGGCCACTTCAATTTTACCATCACCTACTGCCCCGGGTCTAAAAATACGAAGCCGGATGCGCTGTCCAGGCAGTTCTCCCCTGACACGGCGGAGGCGCCCATCCTTCCCATCCTCCCACCTTCATGTGTCATGGGCGCCCTCTCGTGGGAGATCAAGGAGAGGGTCCTGAAGGCGCAGGAGGCAGAACTAGACCCGGGCGGGGGGCCAGCGGGCAAATGGTTCATTCCTTCGGCTGTTCGGGGCGAGGTGGTCCATTGGGGCCACTCTTCTAAACTGGCTTGCCATCCGGGGGTGTCCCGCATGATCGAGGTCCTCCAGAGGTCATTTTGGTGGCCGTCACTGCGGAAGGACGTCACCGATTACATCCACGCCTGTCCCCAGTGCGCCACCGGCAAGATGCCCTCCTCTCCTCCAGCGGGGCTGCTTCACTCTCTTCCGGTTCCTGGCAGACCTTGGTCACACATTGCCGTGGACTTCGTGACCGGCCTTCCCCCATCTGATCATCACACCGTCGTGCTCACAGTGGTGGATTGCTTCTCTAAGGCCGCCCATTTCATTCCCCTACCGGGACTCCCCACGGCGAAGGAGATGGCGGATCTGCTGGTGCAGCACGTTGTCAGGCTCCATGGGATACTGCTGGATATCATCTCTGATCGGGGGCCGCAGTTCGTGTCGCAAGTCTGGAGGTCCTTCTGTAATGCCCTGGGGGCTACGGTGAGCCTGTCCTCCAGCCATCATCCCCAAAGTAACAGTCAGCGTGAGAGGGCCAACCAGGAGCTGGAGGCCATGCTGCGGTGTGTGGCTTCGTCTCACCCAGCCTTGTGGAGTTCCCAGCTTCCATGGATCGAGTATGCCCACAATTCCATGGTGTCATCGGCGACTGGCATGTCTCCATTCGAGGCCTCCCTGGGCTACAATCCTCCGCTCTTTCCCGAAGGGGAGGGGGATGTCACCGTGCCTTCGGTCCAGGCCCATTTGAGGCGTTGTCGGCCGGTTTGGAGGTTGGTCTGGATGGCTCTCCGGCGTACGGCGGAGCACAACTCCAAGGTTGCTAATCACCGCAGGAGGGCGGCTCCAGCTTACCAGGTGGGTCACCAGGTTTGGCTCTCTACTCAGCACATTAACCTCAAGGGTGAAAGGAGGAAATTGTCCCAGCGGCTTATTGGCCCATTCCCCATCACCCGGATCATTAACCCTGTGGCTGTGCGCCTGTCTCTTCCTCCCTCCCTCCGCATCTGTCCCACCTTCCATGTGTCCCAGATAAAGCCTTTTTTCTCCAGCCCTCTCTGTCCTCCTCCCAGGTCTCCACCTCCGCCAGTGGTGATCGATGGCGACCCAGGGTGGAAGGTCACCTCCATCCTGGACGTCCGACGCTGGAGTCGTGGCCTGCAGTACCTGGTGGACTGGGAGGGGTATGGCCCGGAGTGGCGCTCCTGGGTGCGTCCATCCTTCGTGTTGGACAAACAACTCATCAGGGACTTCCACCGGACGCAAACCCCCCACAGTGATTATTAAATATATTTTGACATATACGTATATTGCCCACAGTGTGAACCCATAATATTTCATGTTTTATGTGGTCAACTTCATTTCATTCTTTAATAAACACTCTGTGATGACTCGCTCTCAGCCGCAATCATCCTCAGCTGGGCGCACACCTGCTTCTCGCCAGGGCAGGCCTACTTAAACCCACTCAGCCCGCTGGCCTGCACTGAGCCGTCTGTCTACCAGGCTATGAAGCACGTCTCCTGTCTTCCTAAGCCATCCCTGACTCTACGCTCAGCCTTGCCATCTCGGCATCAACTCCCGGAGGATCCCTCCATCATCACAAGTAAGCCAACCTCTACTCACCTGTCTTTCCACTGCTCCCCTGTGCACAGGCGGAATCCCGCGGTGGCGGACTCCATCCTCTCCTCACCATCACCGCTGCAACTGTCACGACATTGGGACCGAGGGCGCTGTCTCCCCGGACAACGGGCGACCACCATCTCCCTACAACAAGTAAGCCATAGTTTACATCTAAGCGTGAGCCCAGCTAACACCCTGCTAACTGTTTGTCTGCTCCGTTTATAGGGTTGCCAGGCTGCATGGCGCTCTGCTCCCTCCCAGCTGCTCAGAGTCTCCAGCCAGCATACACATACACTCCACAGCACACTCACGCACTCACACACATACATTGGGTTAAAATAAAGATAACGAAATCCATTTCTGAGTCCGTGTCTGTTCCCTGGGCCAGCCATTATGTCACATTCATTGTCAGTCTACTGTGTCATGCTGCTGTTACACTGTAATTTCCCAGTTTGGGATCAATCAAATCCATCCATCCATCCATCCATCCATCCATCCATCTATCCATCTATCTGCAACACATTCCAACAAAAGTGTTGATGGGAAATCTAGGGCTAGTAATGAGGTTAAAAACAATAAATTAAAAATAAAAATGATTTAATTTCAAACGGTGTGGACGGGACTGTAATTGTTATTTAGTATAAAAGCAGTATCCAGGAAAGGCTGAGACTTTTGGCAGGAAAGATCAACAGAAGATCTCCCAAATGTCAACAAATGCATGAGAAAATATTGAAATGTATAAAACAGTGTACCTCAAAGAAAGGTTTGAAGAGATTTACATGTTTCACCCTCTACAGTGCATAAGATTATAAAAGGTTGCATGCTTATCTGAACACCCCATCTCTAATCCCTCAGACGGCACTGCATCAAGAACCATCATTCATCAATAGCTGATATAACCCCATGGGTGAAACTTTACTGTGCTTTTGAAAGTAAGGCCCTATGTTACCTCATTACTAGTCCTAAACTGCCATGTACCAGCATTTTTTGGATTGTGTTGTCTGCCTGAAATGCAGGAATGGCTATATAATAACCAATGAAAGTAAGGATTCTTTGCTGAAGCGGCCTGGGTGGCCAACTGCCACGGCCAAGATGTGTAGAGTGATGATATAGAGTAAAGTACAAGGAGACGAAGAAGAGTGATGTCTGAAGATAGAGTTGAGGTTCGATTGGACACAGCAATGATGATTGAAGGACTACAGCTCCTGACCAGATAGAGTGATGATACAGAGTGAACTACATGGCGGTAATGCACCTGTAAGCTGGTTACTAACTGCCAATCAAATCTAAAAGAAGAAGAAAAAGTTAATCAACTAAAACATGTAGTATCCCTGGTCATTACTGTCTGCACTGAAATAAAAGCCAAAATAAATTTAAGAATCTGTTTGTTTGTTTTTTTTCTTTAATTTGAGTCTGACATACCACGCCAACTTTTTCTTGTTTGGGGTTCTATTTAGGTAGAACTGAGCTTTTAAACACAGAAAGAAAATTACATTTGATCAGTTTCACTTAACCACTCTGCTAATAAAAATATCATTTTTTGTGTTTCATTTCACATTTTTACAGTAGGTGTCCCCCCCCTACTGTGCTCCAGCACCTGGAGCAGGTGGTCCAGGTTCTCGTTCACAGCGGTCTATTGAGAGCAAATCAATGGAGAGCTTCTTTGGAACCAAGTAAGGTTTTTAAATTCAGTTATTATTTAAACATGCAAGTGAATGTATTAATAACTGTGCAGCTGTATGGTGGACAGACGTACATTGTTCAGGACCTGTATAATACAAGTTAAACTTCAATGGGGTTGGTGGATATTCCTGTTTGTATTTGCAATAGTTATGAGGCTTTAGAGTACTCTTAAAGGAAGTAATCGGTTTTATTTTTTTTCTGCTCTTGGTTTTCTGTGAGATGACATGAAATATCATGGACAACAGGCCTATCTCAGTTACACAGTTCTGGTTTCCATTCTACAACAATCCACCCGTTAAAACCATGTGTCCAACCATTCTTTAAACTACCTTTTAAGACTACCTTGTGTTGTGTGCATCAGCTAAAAGGTGTACTAGGGCCTAGTACAGAAAAATAAGTTTTATTTTGATCTATTCTGGAGAGTTTAGCTATAAAAAGATTAACCTGGACATCATCATGTTACTTTGAAGTAGGTGAGAAAAGAATTTTGAGAGGCAATATACAGTACACAACTCACAAAAAGTTAGGAATATTTGGCTTTCAGGTGAAATTTCAGGATCCACCTAAAATGTACTATTACCATTACAGGTGAACTTAATTTGACCTTCTCTAACCTTTTGAATGCACATGTCCAACTATTCAGTGTTTCAGTACTTTTTGCATAAACTGCTGTTCTCTAACAAGGTGCTTAACCCCTTGCACTCCGGTCAATTTCCCTAAAAACGCCAAAAAATAATGTGCCCAAAGTAAATCAAAAGCTGTTCTTCAACCCTTTGCAGCATCTTCATGGGGTTGGTCTCATTTAAAAGAAAACACTTTGAATTTTTTGGCAAAACAGTCATAATCTCTCTAAGTGCTCCGGCCACTGAGTAACAGTCATCTAAACATACTGAACTTGAAGAAAATAAATTTCGCCTGGGTGTTTTTTTTTGGATACAAATGCTTGCAAATAACACACAGCTTCAGATCCGGGCTGGAAAATGCAACAGAAATGTAGAACCAAGTGTTATCCAGCTGAGGTCAAAATTTTGTAACAATACCACAAAAAATGAATATATTACACAGCTTTGTTCTCAGGTTGTTCCCAGGCGTTTTTGAACTGTGCCAAATTGTGCCAAATGGCACAGTTTGGAAAAAACGTCTGTAACTTTTGAATGATTCAATATAGAAGCTTCATCTTGGGCTCTAATGAAAGGTGACACTCAGGGCTGTGTGTGTGTGTGTGTGGGGGGGGGGGTTGTTTATTCATTCATTCATGAATGAATGAACAAACAAGCCCCCACACACAAAGAAGCATGCCACGTAAAAAATGTGTGGCTTTTTTTTTACAAGAAAAAATAACCTACAGTGCACTAAAAATTATTCTAAAATATTTGTAATGTAGAAGATAACAACTCCCATCCACCCCCCCACCCCCCGCTACAGAGGACGGACATCGGCCATCGCTACATGACGGAATAGTCATGTGGCGATGTGGCGACCGCGGCGCAGTCACCGCGGCTTCCCCCCCCTCGCTACAGAAGAGTAGCGGGGGGGGGGGGGGCGTTCACGGTCCGGACGCGGCGCACGAACTTCGGACTTCGTGCGCCGCACAGTTGTAATTTACCGATCGGTCAAAAGTCGTTTTTGATTACAATTTTCAGGGATAAAGAATAATTTAGCTTATAACACTTACCTGTTCACAGCAGCAGCTGGCGAACTTCTCTTCCTCATTGTCAGACGAACGCGATGCTGGTCCGCTTGTTACGGACTCGTGGTTCTGGTCTCGCAACCTGGTCAGAACATAATTCCATTATTGCGGTTTTGTGCTTCCATGATTGCGGTTTTGGCGAACGATTTTTCAAAACAAATAACAGTAGTAATTCAAAAAGACTGGCGAACGCGTGTGTGTCACCCAGCCTTCGTCGTCGGCCTCCGTCGGTCTATGATGACCATGGAAGAGAATCCTAAACGTCTATTCTGCTGGAATAAAAAAAAAAAAAAAAGCACCGCCTGTGGCTGAACAGGCCGATGCGCGAATGGCAGTCCCTGTCACACAGGTCGCACTTGTGGGTGGTCTCCGTGCTGCTGGGTCTATGGCGGTTCTTCCTGCAGGTCCTTTTTTCATCTGCTGCAGCAGTCAGTCTCTCCACCCAGCCTTACACAAAACAGCTTTCGAACTTCTGTGCTTCAATTGGCTCACTGCATTCGCAGCATTGGTAGGCGGGTCCTTCTTGCTAGGTTTTCAGTCATTGGTTCTTCAAGGTTTCAGAAACCCAATTCAAGGCTGCACGTGGCTGCACGGTGGCACAGTGGTTTAGCACTGTGGCAGCACAGTTTTACCCTCGGCCGGGGGATCGCGGGGATCATGAGATCGTGGGTTTGATCCCAGCCCCCGACCAACAGTGAGCTGTGTGGAGTTTGCATGTTCTCCCCGTGTTGCGTGGGTTTACGCCGGGATTTCTCCGGTTTCCTCCCGCATACCAAAAAAAAAACATGTAGGTTTAGGGCGCTCGCGCACGCAGCGACCAGCAGCCGGTGGCTTGTCACCAGACTGCAAACCAAATCTACCTACGGGTACAAATAAGTAACAAAAAAAAAAACAAAAACAAAAAAAAAGGCTCTTATTAGTCAAATGAGAGGTCAATCATATCTGATCTGTTCATGGCTGTGTCTGTAGTGGAAGAACGGAAATGCAGCTTTTTTTTTCAGTGCGCTCTAGGACGCACGGGGGCGCTCTCGTGCGCCCTCGTGCGCTCTAGGACGCAGAGACGTGCCCGTCCGCTGTACACCGTAGTGCAAGAGGTTAATGGCAAAATTCACAGCAGGTGTTTGATCCATGAATTGACCAATACATTTTCTGGTTCAGTTAGAATTGGTATTGACACAGTCCTCTTCATCATGCTGTTCACATTTTGACATCATGAGACCAAGACAACACCTAACAATTGATCAACAGTACCTCGCCGTTGTGAGGCTTCAAACAGAATGTTCTCAGAGGGAAGTGGCCACTGAGCTTAGTGTCACAGAGTGTCATCAGCAGGTTGCAGCAGAGATACAGAGAGAGTGGAAGAGTCACAGAAAGGCATAGAAGTGGACGTCCTTTGGCCACATCCCACACTTACAGTTAGGCCCAAAAATATTTGGACAGTGACACAAGTTTTGTTATTTTAGCTGTTTACGAAAACATATTCAGGATACAATTACATAATCAATATGGGCTTAAAGTGCAGACTCTCAGCTGTAATTTGAGAGTATTCACATCCAAATTAGAGCAAGGGTTTAGGAATTACAGCTTTTTAATACGTAGCCGCTGTTGCTGTGAACACACAACATGCGGTCAAAGGAGCTCTCAATGGAGGTGAAACAGACCATCCTGAGGCTGAAAAAAAAGAAGAAATCTATCAGAGAGATAGCAGAAATGTTAGGAGTGGCCAAATCAACAGTTTGGTACATTCTGAGAAAAAAAGAGTGCACTGGTGAGCTTGGGAACTCAAAAAGGCCTGGACGTCCACGGAAGACAACAGTGGTGGATGATGGCAGAATCCTTTCCATTGTGAAGAACAACCCCTTCACAACATCCACTCAAGTGAAGAACACCCTCCAGGAAGTAGGTTTAACAGTATCTAAGTCTACCATAAAGAGAAGACTTCATGAGAGTAAATACAAATGATTCACCACAAGGTGCAAACCATTAATCAGCCTCAAAAATAGAAAGGCCAGAATTGACTTTGCCAAAAAACACCTGAAGAAGCCAGCCCAGTTCTGGAACAGCATTCTTTGGACAGATGAGACTAAGATCAACCTGTACCAGAATGATGGGAAGAAGAAAGTTTGGAGAAGAATTGGAACAGCTCATGATCCAAAGCACACCACATCTTCTGTAAAACATGGTGGAGGCAGTGTGATGGCATGGGCATGCATGGCTTCCAATGGCACTGCGTCACTTGTGTTTATTGATGATGTGACAAAAGACAGAAGCAGCCGGATGAATTCTGAAGTGTATAGGGATATACTTTCTGCTCAGATTCAGCCAAATGCAGCAAAGTTGATTGGACAGCGCTTCACAGTACAGATGGACAATGATCCAAAACATACTGCAAAAGAAACCCAGGAGTTTTTTAAAGCAAATAAGTGGAATATTCTGCAATGGCCGAGTCAATCACCAGATCTCAACCCAATCGAGCATGCATTTTACTTGCTCAAGACAAAACTTAAGGCAGAAAGACCCACAAACAAGCAACAACTGAAGACAGCTGCAGTAAAGGCCTGGCAAAGCATCACAAAGGAGGAAACCCAGCGTTTGGTGATGTCCATGGGTTCCAGATTTCAGGCAGTCATTGCCTGCAAAGGATTCTCAACAAAATATTGAAAAGTAACATCTTACTTAGGGTTATGTTTATTTGTCCAATTACTTTTGAGCCCCTGAAATGAGGAGCATTTGTATAAAAATAGCTACAATTCCTACATGTTTAATCATATATTTTTGTTCAACCCCTTGAATTAAACCTTAAAGTCTGCACTTCAATTCCGTTGTAGTTGTTTCATTTCAAATCCAATGTGGTGGCATGCAGAGCCCAAATCATGAAGATTGTGTCACTGTCCAAATATTTCTGGGCCTAACTGTATGACCGCTTCATTGAGAACAGTGCCCTGCGGAACCGGATGATGAATGCCACTCAACTCCAGGCACATTTAAGGGAGGTGAGAGGCACCCAAGTGTCACGTCAGACCATTTGGACCATTTACATCAGCATAGTCTGCATGCTAGATAACCTGCAAGGGTACCTGACCACACCATCAGGCACAGGCATCATTGTCTTGCATGGGCCAGGGAGCATTTATGCTTGACAGGGGACCAGTGGGCCTCAGTGCTGTTCTCTGATCAAAGTCGATTCACATTGAGCAGAAATTATGGCCGCCAAGGATGTTGGCGACGTCAAAAACAGCACTATGCATCAGCCACTGTTGTCACCAGACAAGCCTTTGGTGGTGGTGGTGTTACAGTCTGGGCAGGTGTGTCTAGTCAATACAGAACTGCCCTACACCTTGTGAATGGTAGAGTAACAAGCTGATACTACCTGAATAACATTATTAATCCAGTCATTGTGCCCCTGCATGAACAACATAGGCCTAATTTCATCTTCGCGGACAACAAAGCTCCAGCTCATCGAGATCGCATCATTAGGGAACAGCTGCTGGAGGCTGGGGTACCTCAAATGGAGTGGCCTGCACTTTCTCCAGACTTGAATCCTGTAGAAAACCTGTGGGATCAGCTGAGTCGCCGTATAGAGGCTCACAACCCTGCACCCACACAACCTCAGTGACCTGAGGGCCGCCCTTCAAGAAGAATGAAATGCCATGCCTCAGCAGACATTAAGTCGACTTGTGAACAGCATGAGACGTGGTTGTCAAGCTGTACTTGATGCTCAAGGGCACATGACAAGTTATTGAGACATTGACATTTTTGTTTTGGTATACTCACCACTGTTGTTGGCTTTTGTTTCGATAAATTGCTTGAGTTTAGGAAATCACCATTGTATGCTTCTACTTAAATGCCCTACCTTCATGATGTCACTGTAGCATGAACTTTTTACATTTTCCATAAATTTCACCCGAAAGCCAAACATCCCTAACTTTTTGTGAGTAGTCTATGTATGTATACAGATATTTTGGTGTCTTTACTCTATCCTATCAAACTGCCATACTGTTGCACCATACATTCTTAAGATTTAAAGTGACACTCTGGCAAAAATCAAGTTTTTTCTGTTGTTAACATGTCTGTAAACATGTTTTTTGTGACTTACAAGACAAATCAAGCACAAAATCTCACCACAGTCTTAAGTCTGTGTTTTTCTGCTGTGAATTTCCAGTTTGGTAATGCCCCCCGTGAAACAAACCAGTTTGGACAGACCGTTTGTAGCTACGTAACTATTCCTGCTTAGCCTGACTGGTTATAACATTAACCAATCAAATGGATACTCTTGGCTACCTCAGGGGAAGAGGGAGGAGCCGAGGAGCAGCAGGAGTGAGGTAGAGCAGATTGGGGTAGCAGCAGAAAGAGAGCGGAGAAAGGAGCAGCCACATTCAAATTGGGTCCCCCCCACTTCCCTGCTCAGTCGCTGGTGGACGGGGGACTGGTTGTTAGTAGAAAGTAAACATATATTTGGCAAATACACATTTATCTCTCGCCTCGACCGTTTTCAGAAAAATGTTTTGCTTTTTACTTTTGAAGATACAGGCAAAACTTTAATGTCTGGAAGCGTAGTGAACAGACTAGCAGCCAGGAGTTGTGGTGACCAATCACATTCAAGCCCTGCAGGTTGCTAATTACAGTATTCATAGATCCGTGCATACTTAAGTAGGTGAAAGATTTAAAAGCTCTTTCCAAGCAATTCTAAGGCAATGAGTTTTTTGAAGGTAAAAAGCCACAATATACTATTTTGGGCAATACATATGTGACCCATGCTGGCAAAATTAGTCACTTTGTGGAAATTATCAAAACTGAGGTAACATTTTTTCCATATTCTGTATTGATAGACCTTCAAAATGATATTTAATTTGTAGGAAGTGCACAAAAACGGACACCAGAAAAAGACGGTTTGTTTATATTTTGGCTAGGTTTAAAACTCGGGTTCGATTGGTGTGGAGTTACGTCTTCCGCAAAAACATGTTGTGGAAGATGAAAGCAGACAAGGCAGCGAGCTAGATGACACATGAACTTTATTCACCTTCCAAAATCAAGTACAGAAAATACTCTATCTGGGTCTCTGGGCGCCTCTTTTTTATAACCTTTATTTCTGCCCCATGAGACCCAGGGAACCAAAAACAATACTCTCAGTACACAAAGACATGCATGGCACATTAACATCATAACACCCTCTCTTCCTCTAGCGACACCTTTGTCTCCTGAACTCCCCGAGGGGCGGATTGTCCTTTCTGATACGTCTGAGACCCCTCAGTGCCACTTCCTCCTTCAGTCCTTTGTTCGATGCCCCCCCCCCCCCCCGGCTTCCGACTCTGGGTGGAGAACCCCTCACACAGCCCCCCCCACACACACACACCGAACACCCAGAAAGGGAACTAACCCTCCCATCCTTTAGACTTTTAAATTAATTAATTAAATTAAATTAATTAAATCACCCTTATTGTCATTCAACCGTACAACCAATCATGTACAGCAGAACGAGATTGTGCTTTACCTATCTACAGTGTAAATCACACACACCCCAAGTGCAGAATCAGAGGGCCGCTGCCATGCAAGGCGCCGCCACAGAGTTCCCTCCTCCATTCCATTTATTGCTGAGCACCAAGCTGGATGGCAGGAAGTTCCACTTTTATATGGTCTTCGGCATGACCCGGCCAGGATTTGAACCCCTGCCTCCCGGGTGTGGGGCGGATGCTCTACCAACTGAGCCACCACTCCACTGAGCCAAGCCACCACTTGAGCCGGTGCCCATAGCAGCTGTAGCAGGGAGTCGCCATTCCGGTTGAAACACCCTGCTGGCGAGGTGTGCAGGTGGGCACATTAGTCTGTGGAGGGAAAAAGGGTGGGGGGGGAAACATGTTAGCTTCGCGAGCGCAGAGCGCTACTGAGGGAATACCAACTTGTGAAGCCACCAATGGGCATCCGCACCGGGGACCTTGGCCAACACCACCTGCTCGTCTGCCAACACAAAAGTGGGCTTCAGCCTGTCAATGCAGATTGTCTCCCTACGCCACCCCCCCCCCCCACAAGTCTAACACAAAATGCTTTGCCCCAGTTTCCAGCACCCTGAACGGTCCATCGTACGGTGGGCACAGCGGGGTCCGGAGTGCATCGTGCCTGACAAAAAGAAGCCTGGCATTCTGTAAGCTTTTCTGGACGAAGGTGCAGGGAAAACAATGGTGGGCCCGGCCCGGCACGTTAACAGCCTACGTACTGTGCAAAAATTGCGTGGGCGGGTCTCCCCGGGTGTGGGGTTTTCTGGTAAAAACTCACCGGGGATCCGCAGTGGTGGAGAAAAAAAACGAGCTCTGCCAGGGGAGCTGTCAGATTCTCCTTAGGCACGGAGCGCAACCCTAAAAGAACCCAGGGCAGGTAGTCGACCCAATTTGCATCCGTGAACAAAGCTCTGAGCGCTGCCTTAAGTGATCTATGAAAACGTTCGCATAACCCATTAGCCTAGGGGTTGTACACGGTAGTGCAGCGGATTTTGACCCCCAGGCTCTGGGCCATCGCGGATCAGAGTTCTGAAACGAACTGCGGACCCCTGTCAGAAGTGATGTCCAACAGGGATCCGAACCATGCAACTCAAGCCGACAAAAAAGCACGAGCCACTTCCGCGGAAGTGGTGGAAGCCAGCGGGACGACTTCAGGTCAACGCGTAGTGCAGTCCACGATTGTCAAAAGGTGCGTGATACCTTGCGACGGCGGGAGGGGTCCCACCAAATGCACGTGGACATGGTCGAACCTCTTGGCCGGGATTTGGAACGGCTCGAGGGGGGCTCTGGTGTGCTTGTGCACTTTGGCCCGCTGGCACATGACGCATGCTGCAGCCGACTCTTTCACGTCCTTGCGCAAACGCGGCCAGACAAATTTCACCCCCACCAGTTTAACCGAGGCGCACACGCCGGGATGCGAAAGGGAGTGGACTGACTCAAAAATGCGGCGGCACCAAGAGCTCGGAACCACCGGGCGCGGACGACCGGTGGAGACGTCGCAGAGCAACGTAGGGCACCCTTCTTGCACCACCCTACTCTCCAGCTTTAACCCAGTAGGCACGGACTGGAGCGTGCAAATGTCCGCATCCCTGGTTTGCTCTGCGGCCATGGCACGGAAATCTATTCCCATGTAACATGTGACAGGCAATCAGCCACGACATTGAGCTTACGGCAACGTGTTGAATGTCGGTCGTGAACTCCAAGATCATAGCCAAATGCTGTTGCTGCCGGGCCGACCACAGTTCCACGACTTTGGACATTGCGTACATTAGCGGTTTATGATCCACCAACGTGGTGAACTTGCGCCCATCTAGCCAAAACTGGAAATAGTGCGTCGCCAGGTGGAGGGTCAACAATTCTCTGTCGAACGTACTGTATTTACGTTCGTTGTCGTGCCAAGTACGACTGAAAAATGCAAGCGGCTGCTACGAACCAGAGACGTACTGCTCCACCACTGCCCATACGACAACGCAGACGTGTCCATGGTGAACGCTATCCACGCCTACGGGGCAGGGTGGGCTAGCAAAGCGGCGTCAGCGAGCACCGTTTTGGCATCTCGAAAGCCTGAACTCGCTTGGGGGTCCAGTCGATGTTTTCCACGGGCTTCTTTTTCTTAAGCACAGCGTACAACGGCTGCAACAGCTGGGCTGCCCGGGGAAAGAAATGGTTAAAAAAGTTGACCATGCCCAAAAATTCCTGTAGGGTCCTCATGGTCTGCGGATGCGGAAAGTCCGGCTCGGTGCGCACCTTATCAGGTAGCGGAATCGCGCCCTCAGGCAAAATGCAGTTACCCAAAAAATTGATCACTGGCACACCGAACTGGCACTTCACTGGGTTAACTATAAGCCCGTGCGCTTCCAACCTCTGGAAAACCGTTTTGAGATGGGCCAGGTACTCCTCCTCAGACGCGCTAGCCACCAGAATGTCATCTAAGTAGACAAAAACAAAAGGCAGGTCACGGAGCACTGCGTCCATCATTCTCTGGAAGGTTTGCATGGTGCCCTTTAACCTAAACGACATGCGTAAAAACTCAAAAAGGCCAAAAGGAGTTATTACTGCTGTTTTGGTAACGTTCTCCACGTGCACCAGGACCTGGTGGTAACCGCGGACCACATCCACTTTTGAAAAAACACACATCCTGGCCAGGTGCACGAAAAAATCCTGGATGTGCGGGGTGGGATACAGATCGTGTTCTGTGGTGTTGTTCAAGTGCCGGAAATCGCCGCACGGTCGCCACGACCCGTCAGCCTTAGGCACCATGTGTAGCGAGGATGCCCACGGGCTGTTGGAGCATTTGATGATGCCCAGCTGCTCCAAGTTGGCAAATTCCTCGTGCGCGCTGGCCAGTTTAGCCGTGTCCAGACGCCGAGGTCGCACAAACACCAGCGGGCCTTTTGTGGTTATGAAATGTTCGACCCTGTGTTTGGTTACCATAGCCGAAAAAGTCGGAACCGTGAGTGCTGGGAACTGTGAAACTAAATTCTGGTACTTACCCCCCTGGAGCTATAACGTTAGCCAGTGTTGTTGACCCAACTCTCTGAGCTGTGCAGGGCAGGGAGGTGAAAGAGACAGCATCCATTAAATGTCTGTTGGCAACATCGACTAACAACCCATAAGCACATAAAAAATCTGCACCTAAAATGGGGGCAGAGCACGCAGCTACCACAAAGTCTCACTGAAAATTGCGTCCGGCCAGACATATCGCCAGCATCCATTCGCCAAACGTCCTGATGGTGGATCCGTTAGCGGCCGTGAGCTCAGGACCTCTACCTCCTGCTGACCTGTCTGCGCTGACCGGCAGGATGAGGCTCTTCTGTGAGCTGGAGTCCACCAAAAACCATCTCACCGAACGTGTGTCCATGATAAAAAGCAGCTTGTACCTGTCGCCAGGGGTCGCAGGTACTACTGACTGCTGGCCATGCCGTGCTCCCGGCTTCTTGAATTGGCATGGCGGCAGACAGTGTTGGGCATCTGAGCCGAAACAGCGATGATAGAAACAGAGTGCCCCATTCCTGCGTCTCTTGGCGTCCGTCCCGGCTACCACCAACGACTCCTCGACCTGACTGGAGTCCCTCATGGATGCCAGTGCCGCTGCATGCACGCTGAGAGCTCTGGTTGATAAAATGATTCAGTCCACTTCCTGCGCCAGGGCGTGGTTGTCCTTGGTCATCAGCAGTGGCGGGTTGGCCAGGATCGCCCTCGCTTGTAGCAGGTAGGTTCCTGAGGAACAGGTGGGTGAACAGGAAAAATTCATCAATCTTCCCCCTCAGTGCTAACATGCTTTCCATGAGCTCCATGGCTGATCTGCCACCTAACTCTGAACATGTTAGCAGTCTCTCCGCCTTCTCACTGTCAGACAGGGTGTAACGCTGGAGTAGCATCTGCTTGAGCGCTTCATATTTCCCCTGGGCCAGCAGTTCCTGGAGCAGGCTCGTACCTGTTGTGTGGCACGCACATCCAGCGCAGCAGCCACATGGTAATATTTCGTGTCGCCCGTTGTGATCCCGCGGAGCGCAAACTGGGCTTCTACATGCAAGAACCACGCGGTCGGATTGTGAAGCCAGAAGTCTGGGAGCTTGACTGTGACAGTGCATGCGGCACTGGTGTTCTCCCTCTGGGTTGTCTCCGGGGTGGTGTTTGGCTCGTTCTCCATCGCATGTCTTGGGGTCACCAATGTGGAAAATGAAAGCAGACGAGGCAGCGAGCTAGACGACACATGAACTTCATTCACCTTCCAACATCAAGTACAGAAAATACTCTGTCTGGGTCTCTGGGTGCCTCCTTTTCATAACCTTTATTTCTGTCCCATGAGAACCAGGGAGCCAAAAACAATACTCTCAGTGCACAAAGACATGTGTGGAACATTAACATCATAACACTCTCTCTTCCTCTAGCAACTCCTGTGTCTCCTGAACTCCCCGGGGGTGGGGGGAAATAGTCCTTTCTGATACGTCTGAGACCCCCCGGTACCATTTCCTCCTTCAGTCCTTTGTCCCGTCCCCCCCCCCCCCCCCCGGCTTCTGAGTCTGGGTGAAGAACCCCACACACACAGCCACCACAATGTATTTTTAGAAAGTACATTTTCTAAGCTTTCCAATGATACCAGGCACTCATGGATTTTTTCCCAGGCCTTGCTGCTAGCCAACAAAGAGTCATGATTTATGACTTCTTCTGCCTGCAGCTCGTAATGACGCTGTGTGCATTCCGACTCATTTTGCCAGCACGGGTCACATAATTGTTTTTGAGGTGGTTTTAGAGCCGCTGGAGTGCGTCTTTTAGAGTTGTACTGTATATATTTAGACGTAATCCAAATGTATAGCTGTATTAAAAATAGCTTTTGGTTTTGATCTATTCTAGATTCCCTCTCGGCAGACTCAGGTCCTCCTTTTCAACTGGAAAACAGGTGCCTCTGAAGTCCTACTGTTTGTCTGCAGAGACTGAGAAACAACCCGAAAGTGAAGCTCCAGATTACCTTCCCCTGGTGAGCTGTGCCAACATATGACCACATATAGAGTACTAAACAAAAAATTGCAGGGCTCAGACTGGTTGATCCGAAATTCACTCTTCTACATACTGTTTCCAAGAATAAAGTCATTTAGAGCTCTCGTTATTGACAAGAGCAACAAGTGGCAGGACTCCTGCACAGAGTTCAACCTCCTGGAGTCAGTCTGAGGTTAAAATAAAGTCAGAAGAATTTTAGAAACATTAGTGTGGTGCTTAGAACAACCAACCTGCTAAATTTAAAGCACAAATATATCCGTGAATATTTTAAGTTAAACCACACCATTTATTTGAACTCTAGTTTCAGTGCCTGGAGCTTGTGCAGATTACTGTGTACCTAAATAAAGACAATTCTGTAAGCTCAACTATGAAACCATGTTCATGGTGTCTCTTTAGGTGCGTCTGCAGCTGGCATCAGGAGCTTTCCTGCTGACAGAGATTTACTCTGACTGCATTCAGATCCCCCTGGACCGCCTTAAAAGAGTGTCACCGTACAGCCTCCACCGCCGCAGTCTCAGTCCAGCCCTCCGCTGCACGTCTCCCAGTGCCCCATCCCTATCCACCTCTGCCAAGCCTCTTGGTGGTCACCATGTTACCTTTTCTCCTTCTGCCTGCTCAATTACCAAAGCAGCAGCTCCTCCTTTCCACCACACTCCAGATGACACGCCCTTGATTTTGGAATCAAGGCTTCGCCGAAGGCACCAGTCTGATCGAGACCCAGTGACCTCTCCCCCTGACCTCCCTAGCTCTGAAGAAGGCTCTTTAGAGCTGTCTGTTGGCCCTTCTCAGAGCCTGAGCCAAGGCCAAGCAGACAGCGGTCGTGGCTCAGAGACGGACATGTGTGAAGGCTCTTTAGCAGAGTCTGCTGACCTGCAGGAGAGCAGTCAGTTGGCTCAAGAGGATCTAGAAGGCTCTACGTGGGCCACCGCTGTGGCCCTGGCTTGGCTGGAGCACCGATGTGCTGGCTATTTCATGGAGTGGGAACTCGTGGCAGCAAAAGCAGACTTCTGGCTCCGTGGTCAAGAATTGCCTGAGGGTCTGGACATGGGAAGACTTAAAGGTGCAGCCAGACAGCTGTTCCTGCTGCTACGCCACTGGGACGAGAACATCAAATTTAACATGCTGTGTTACAACCCAAATAATATGTGAGACAGTCACGTCAGAAGACACTGATTTTAGCATTCTCAGCTAATGACAGTAACACTAAATGGCCTTTACAAAGAAAGAAAATCTTGTATTTTATTAACTGATGCTTTAACACTGTGCCATTCTAATTTTATATAGACCAAGTGACCTTTTAAATGTGCTTTATGCAATCACAAGTATGCCTTGACCATCTGAATGAGCTCCTATAGTCTGTTTTAGCTTGTACCTTGTAAAATGTATAACTATACCAAATGTGTAATCACAAAGATAGGTTATATGAATTAGCAGGTAAACTACTTTGAACTAATGGAGAAATAACTTTAGATGATGATGAGGCAATAAAATACTGGAACTCATTCTTTTATTGTGAAATGCGACATTTAAAAATAGGGTGTAATGGTTTAGTAGTGCCAAGGGCCCTATTACAATGGTCTATTCAAAAGTGCAAGTATAATTTATGTGTGGCCAGTGGAGTTAACCAGATAATCCATGCGGAAAAACTGGTGATAAATAGTAGGCTACATAAGAAAAAAACTTACTTAATATTAACACAGTACTCACACAGATGACTCCCTGGAGTGACCTTATATAATAAAAGAACAAAACAACCAGCTCTTGGGGAAAAAAAAGGGTTAAAATTTCAGAAGCTAAAAGATAATTTAGTTTTCTCCATCCCATTAACTAACTACACTTTAAGATTTTCTGCCTAAATTCACTTTTTGCAGTGACATAAATGGATATGGAATGTTTAATTAGTAAAAGCAGCTTCTTTAATCTCTAAAGTACATCATTAAAACACTCATCAGACTATAACATGAGAAACATCACCTGAAATTTTACACTGTTCAATATAAACTGACATGATCTAATCATTTTCCCACACAGCCGGGTTTCTCTGCTGTGCCACAAGTTTGTACCGACCTGAAAACTTGCAAAGATGAGCTGTTGTGGGATTTGAGAGTAACTTATAATCACATCTAGGCTGATAAATACTGATCTTTGTGTTGAAATAATTGTGAAGAGAACTACAAATGCAGTTTGCTTTAAGAGTGTTGATGGAGAAGCATGAAGAAGGTCAGAAGGAGCTCCAGTGTGTCTGGATCTAGAGAAAACATATGATAGGGTACAAAGAGAAGACGTGTGGTACTGTATGACGAAGTCAGGAGTGGAACAGAAGTATGTGAGGGTGGTCCAGGACATGCATGAGGACAGCGAGACGATGGTGAGGTGTGCTGTAGGAGTGAGAGAGGGATTCAAGGTGGGGGTGGGGTTGCATCAGGGATCAGCTCTGAGCCCCTTCTTGTTCGCCATGATGATGGACAGGCTGATAGATGAGGTCAGGCAGGAGTCTCCGTGGACCATGATGTTTGCAGATGACATTGTGATCTGTAGCGAGAGTAGGGAGCAGATGGAAGAGAACCTGTAGAGGTGGCTGCATGCTCTGGAGAAAAGAGAAATGAAAGTCAGTCGAAGTAAGACAGAATGCATGTGTGTGAAGGGAGGCAGGTGCAACAGTGAAGATGCAAGGAGTAGAGGTAGTGAAAGTAGATGAGTTTAAATACCTGGGATTAACCATCCAATACAATGAAAAATGCACGAAAGAAGAGAGTCCAGGCAGGGTGGAGGGGGTAAAGACGAGTGTCAGGGATGATTTGTAACAGAAAAACAGCAGCTAGAATAAAAGGGAAGATTTACAAGACGGTAGTGAGATCTACTATCATGTATGGTTTGGAGCTGGTGGCACTGACAAAAAGACAGGTGGCAGAGTTGAATATGCTAAGATTCTCATTGGAAGTGACTAGGAGGGTCAGGATTAAAAATGAGTACATCAGAGGGACCGTTCAGGTTGAGTGGTTTAGAGACGACGTAAGAGAGACAAGCCTGAGATGATTTGGACATGTGCAGAAGAGGGATAGTGGAAATACTGGACAAATGATGTTGAAGATGGAGCTGCCAGGCAGGACAAGAGAAAGACCACAGAGAAGATTCATGGATGTAGTGAAGGACATGGAGAGGGTTGGTATTACAGAGGAAGATGTAAGGGATAAGGTTGAGATGGAGGCAGATGATCCACTGCGGCGACCTCTAAAGGGAGCAGCTGAAAGAAGTAGTAGTAGTATTGAAATTATCATACAACCAGTTTTTGTCTTGCACACATTTGTAAAATGAGGGCCATTGTCTTTTCTGCCAGGGAATCCTGGTCATGATAACAGAATAAAAGTTTCATTTTACAACATTAAACATCGGCGCAGACCTATTTACTGAGTGTACCTGCTAATGTCAGAGGATCAGGTAAGTGACATAAATTAGAGAATTATTAATATTTATACATTTAAATATTTTAACCTTGTACTGAAAAACACTCGCATTCAAAATTTCATGAGAGAAGAAATGCCACAAGCTCACCTCTGATTTTCATTTAATCTAATGTTTCAGGTTCTAACCCAAACAAGTACTCAGTTCTTCAATAATCCATATTCTTATTACAATCTTAAAAATAATTTGAGCACCAGTAAATAACAATTCCTGATGATAAAACATAAAAACATTAATATGGACAGAGTGTAGTTTAAACATGTTAAGTAGGAATTAGCTCATGTAACAAACTCTTTACACAGAATTCACAGCGTAACATTCACGTTTTCATAAAGCTCTGTGCTTCATTTTTGTATCGCAAGAAACCTGAGAATAAATATTTCCTCCGTTCCCCTCTTCAGCTCAAAGAGATAATCTAGATAAAATCTGCAGGCAAAACTCTACACCCACAGCTTCTTCCTGCAAACTGCAAGAAGCTTTTAAAGGCTCCTTTTAATTCACAGTCAACCAAAGTGACCTCCCTTTACGCCACTGTTGTGGGGACCAAAGAGAGGAAGATGATCGTGATAATATGGGAGGCTGTTCTTCGGTCGATGAGAACAAATACAGCTTTTCGTCTAATTCAGTGGCTCAGTGGCGTTTGTCCTTCACGTGTTTACGTTCTTGTGTTTCTGCTGGAGCTGCAGTCAGAGGTGGAGCCAGCCACAGACAGAGAAGGATGATGGCGTGACAAACGTGGAGCGCGGCTGAGCTGCTGTTAGTCGAGGGGTAGGTGTTCCACGAAAGCTCGATCAAACCCAGGATCAGAACCCTGCACAGAAGATTAGAGCAGCGTGCTGTAAAGGGCTGGTTCACTATTTGGGTATGAGCGCCGTGGAGCTATTCCACAACAGTTTAGTACCTGAGCAGGTGTGCCAGCTTTTTGACTCCACCACTCCAGAGCAGGTAAGGCAGCGTGTGGAAGTACCAGACATAGAACTGGTAGTGCAACGAACGGCTGAAGCACATGCCGATGAAGTTAGAAGTGAACAGGATCAGCACTATCTGTGATTACATGCTAAGGCCTGACAATGCAATATGAGCAATCCCATAATTAGAATATTTAACCCATTTAGACAGTTAAACTTCACTATGTCTAAAAAAAAGATAAAATTCTGCAGATTAGACTTAATGAAGCACAAGGATATGATCCACACTGCTCTTCTGAGGAGGGACTTTCCTCTTGCCTGGTTCCTTGAGGAGTTCAAAGATGTTTTCACCCGGTCTGTGGAGAGAAAAAAAAAATACATGTTTAGAACTGGAGGTGGCTGTAATGAGCTCCATTTACTCAAGAAACTTTTTCACAAAATACTTTCGTGAATAGTTTTGTTCTAAGTTTCTTTTTTACTCTTGAGTAAATTTTTGAAGAAAAACCTGAAATTTTATTCAAGTACCTTTGGCCATACTCTGTTACTTTGGATTTCATTCATTCCAACTGAATTCAAGTCATATTTTTCTCTCAAGTAGGTCAAGTAGCTTACTTTTTGTGAAAAAAAGATTTAGTAATTAACTGATTAGATGAGGTGACAGTCATATCACTTTGTGTGATTTTTCAGAAAGGTGCCAAATTAAGTCACCTTTAACTTGACCTCGGACCAATCCAACTGGAATGTCAGCATCATTACTGAGTGGAGGTGCTGTTAGTGACAAAGTTAAAAGGGAAAATTCACTTCTTTCGGCTGCTCCTTTAAAGCTCGTATCTCGCACAGCGGCAAATGCTGAAGAACGTTCATGAATGTAGCGATGTTTCGGTTTGGTCAGGGTTAATAAAAGGTTGCAAAACAGTTCGCAAACAGTTTTTGTACTTTATTTTTGTATTTTTGTTTTGCATTTTTCTGCAAACAGTTGGAAACATTTGCAAACATTTGTAACATGTGTCGCTTAAGTTATTTTTGATTCGCCAAATAGTGAATACTAGTAACTTTAAAAACCTTTGACAAAACTGCGATTTTAAAAACTGTGTGAACTGTTTTGCAACTTTTTATGAACTCTGATGAAACCCAACAATTGCAATGTTCTTGACCATTCTTCAGCATTCACCGTTCCATGAGATACAAGCTTGAGTTTCACCAATATTTGTCAGAAAAGTTGGTGAATCCAAAAATTGCTACGCTCGTCGGTATTCGCCGCTCTGTGAGATACTACCTTTAGGGGTCACCTTAGTGGATCATCTGCCTCCATATCACCCTATTGTTTCCATCCTCTTCTCTCTTTAACACCAACCCTCTCCATGACCTCCTTCACTACATCCATGAATCTTCTCTGTGGTCTTCCTCCTTTCCTCCTGCCTGGCAGCTCCATCTTCAACATCTTTGATCCAATATGCCCACTATCCCTCCTCTGCACATGTCCAAACCATCTCGGTCTTGCCTCTTGCTCTGACTTCAAACTGCTCAGCCTGAGCCGTCCCTCTGATATACTCCTTTCTAATCCTGTCCCAATCAGAATATTAGCGTCTTCAACTCTGCCATATCCAGTTCCACCTAATGCCGTTTTGTCAGTTCCACTGTCTTCAAACCATACATCATAGTGAGTCTTACTACAGTTTTATAAACCTTCCCTTTCACACTTTCTGCTATCCTTCTGTCACAAATCACCCCTGACACTCATCTCCACTCACTCCATCCTGCCTGCACTCTCTTCTTCACCTCTCGTGTGCACTGTTTGCTTTGGATGGTTGAGCCCACAGCTCATCTACTTTCACAACCTCTACTCCTTCCATCTTCACCGTTACACCTCCCTCCCTCTCATTCACACTCGTGTATTCTGTCTTGCTTCTACTGACTTTCATTCCTCTTCTCTCCAGTGCAAACCTCTTTCTCTCCAAGTTCTCTTCCACCTGCTCCCTACTCCCACTACAGATCACAATATCATCTGCAAACATCATGGCCCATGGAGATTCCTCCCTGACCTCGTCAGTCTGTCCATCACCACAGCAAACAAGAAGTGGCTTAGAGCTGATCCTTGATGTAACCCCACCCCCACCTTGAATCAATCTGTCACTCCTACAGCACACCTTACCACTGTCTCACTGTCCTCATACATGTCCTGCACCACCCCCACATACTTCTCTGCCACTCCTGACTTCCTCATACAGCACCACACTTCCTCTCGTGGCACCCTATCATATGCTTTCTCTAGATCCATAAAGACACAGCACAACTCCTTCTGACCTTCTCTATATTTCTCCATCAACACTCTTAAAGCAAACATTGCACCGACGGTACTCCTTTTTTTTCCACATGAAACTGTAGTGCTGCTCACTGATCATCTTGAAAATCATTACCACTACATTTTTTCTCCATTCCATGGGCATTTTCTAAAGTGTGACACCACCATTCTGCTATTGTCTTTTAATTCGTTGCTCACTTATCTTTGCAAGGCAACTTTAAGTGCTTTAAAAGATGCCTCTAAAAAACATTATTATTATTTAGTGATTTACTCCAAAATGGTGACAAATCCTGTCCTGATGTTCCTTCATAAGATTCACTGGTAAAGCCAAATCGTGGCCGTGTTATGATCTTTCTCTGTCATCTTACAATTCTGCCAAACTATCCTGGGCACAAGCAAAAGTTCCCTCACCTCTTCCACCGGCGGAAAGCAAAGAGCAGCAGGGTGAGCAGGTGAGCAACCAGGAGCAGTAAGTGGAAATAGCGATTCAGGAAGAGCCACTCTGGCAGGAAGCGCCAGTTAACAGTCCACTTGAACAGAAACTGACGGCCAAGATCAAATGCTCGGCTCACGTAGCCAACGGGATTCTCTTGGAGAAAAGGGAGACCCAACATAAGCTGTAATAAAATAAAAAAATACAAAACGTGTTATGCAAATACCCAATGTTACTAAAACATCACTCTATATATAATTCACGAAAATCTGCGTCTGTCTGTGTGACTGTGTCACGATCATAGGACTTTGTAAGTGCGTGTCACAATCATAGGACTCGCTATGACATCATCAAAGATCAAAGGCAGGCATCACGCTCATAGGACTCACTATGACATCATCAAAGATCACAAGACTCAGTAACTTTCTACGGGCACGCAGAAATGCTTGCTTACACTTGCTTTCTACGAGCATGCATGGGTATGTACTAGTATTGGTAAGAGAACATTACAGTATGGCTTCCCTGTTGTTATGCTATAGATTGAATATCTACCTGTATGCCTGCACACAGCAAAAGTTTAGGTATCGTCCTAATGAGGCCAAACTCTGACAAGAGGAGGAAAAGCAATCCAGGGGCAAAAAGGAGCACGTTCATTTTCACAGACACTGCTAAACTGTCAGAAGAAGGGAAAAATGGAATTGTAATTTCATCTTATCTCATACAGTTATGCAACACATCTCATTTTAATAAGAATTCATCACACTAGTATCTGCATTAAAGAGGAGTCCCCCACTTGCCTGTAGAGGCCACAGCCCAGTGTCCAGAATCCATCCATGAAGAGATTGATGGCTGCAAACAGCAGCATCATGGCCACGGGATCATTAAAGAGGCGCAGCACAAAGATGGAATGGATCCGATAGGAGGCGCAGCACACAAAGAAGAACACATAGGGAGGAACCTTAAGAGGATGAAGTGGACAGAAATTATTATTCTAAAAATATAAATAAATAAATCAGCGTTTGGGTACTCCTCAAAAATATTACTTTGATGTTCATACTTGGTCAATATAGAAAGTGTATAAAGATAATGATTTCACAAAGATGAATAAGTTATGCTCTAGCAATGTTTAAGGTGGACATATGAAAATTTGACTTTTTCTGTGCTTTTGCACATCAATTTGGGTACTTGGAGTGGCTACAAATAGAAAAAAAACACATTCCTGTGGCTTTTTTAGGGTCCCCCTTAGTGTCAGTAGCTCTCATTAAGTGAGCAGTTTTGATATGGCTTCAGTTGTGACGTGAGAGCCAGAGGTCAGTGAAATGGTTCCACCCTAGACGCTTCACCTGCACCCATTTTATCAATGGTGGGAGTATCCCCGTGAGAGTCTGAGCCACACTGACAGTGCTCCTAAAGAGTTAGCTTAGCCACCACAGTTTTTATGGCAACTCTTCATATATTTTACTAACTCCAGCAGACATCTGTGTTCCCACTTGGTTCATTAACTAATGCACATATGGCAGAATTGACAATAAAGTTGACTTTGATTAATCCACGTTAGGGAATATAGCTTGCATCAATCTGGCTTATTTTGTTATATTTTGTGTGAGACAGCCTGTATGTTTAGGCCAATAGCATTAGCTTTGCTGGGCAGCCGAGGTTGGTTTTTATACCCTAATCAACCAAGTATCGGCAGTGATCAAAGAGCTAGTGGGGTGAACTGGACCTCATTAGAAGTTAAAGAAACGTTCAACAAAATGGGTCATTCTGAGGAAGGCTGGTTTACTGTATCTAAGCGATGGATATCAAACCATGTGCCATAGGGGTCTTCCCTCTGGGTGACTGCCTGGAAAGAAAAACCTGCAGTGTCTTGACACCCCTGATCTAGGTGGAAAATGCTGCTACAAATATTTAAACATTGTGGTATTCTGATCAAAGCATATTACAGATATTTCATTTAGACAACATATAGAAAAAGTGTATAATATAACCCCTTTGATGGTTTTTAAACACAAAACATCATGACTGACCTTCTTTGTGCGATGGTATATTCTGAAGACGAGCAGAAGGGTAATAAGGTAAAAAGCAGCAAAAATATACTGGCCCAGGCGGATGTTCACCCCATGGCTTGTGATGTAGTACAGAGCAGTGAAGATGTAGACGAATCCAGCCGGGTACCTGCAACAACAATGTGCCAACTTATCCCAAAGGATCACATCTAAGACCGGAGAGATCCACATCAGTAAATGTCTATGAAACTCACACCAAAGGGCCCGTGTCTCCTTTGAGCTGTGTGTAGTCGTAGGTACCATTGATGACTCCCTCCACTTCATCCATGTAAGCTTTCCAGTCAATCTCAGTGTCTGTGGAAAATAGCAAGTGGGCCATATTAATGAAACAGACGGTATTTCCATGTCAACCTTTTAGTAAACATTGTTATTCATTGCTTTCAAAATGTCTATAACTTGAATTGTACTGCTGTCAATGAGATCATTTTTTTTAACAATACTAGTGCATACCTGTGCATGCCCGTAGAAACCAAGTCTAAGCATTTCTTCTTCTTTTAGATTTGACTGGCGGTTGGCAACCAGCTTACAGGTGCATTACTGTCACTGACTTGATTATCATCACTCTATAAGCTAGGAGCAGGAAGACAAAAGAAGAGGAAAACAGCAACCTTGTGTGTAGCAGAATGGAATGTACGCACTCTGTTGGACAGAACAACATCACAGCACCCAGAAAGACAGACCGTGCTTGTGGCCCTGGAAATGAACAGGTACAATGTAGACATAGCTGCACTTAGTGAAACAAGCTTGCCTGGATATGACAGCTTGGAAGACCATGGGTACAGCTTCTTTTGGAGTGGGAGATCAACTCAAGAAAGGAGAGAAGCAGGAGTGGGCTTTGCAGTTAGAAAGGAGATAGCAGCAATGCTTGATGAGGAAACGGTGCCAATCAACAACAGGATAATGACTATGAGACTCCCACTACAGTGGAAGATGTATGCCACAATCATCAGTGTACAGTGGGGTAAAAAAGTATTTAGTCAGCCACCAATTGTGCAAGTTCTCTCACTTAAAAGATGAGAGAGGTCTCCAATTTTCATCATAGGTATACCTCAACTATGAGAGACAAAATGAGAAAAAAAAAATCCAGAAAATCACATTGTCTGATTTTTAAAGAATTTATTTATAAATTATGGTGGAAAATAAGTATTTGGTCAATAACAAAAGTTCATCTCAGTACTTTATTATATACCCTTTGTTGGCAATGACAGAGGTCAAACGTTTTCTGTAAGTCTTCACAAGGTTTTCACACACTGTTGCTGGTATTTTGGCCCATTCCTCCATGCAGATCTCCTCTAGAGCAGTGATGTTTTGGGGCTGTTGCTGGGCAACACGGACTTTCAACTCCCTCCAAAGATTTTCTATGGGGTTGAGATCTGGAGACTGGCTAGGCCACTCCGGGACCTTGAAATGCTTCTTGCGAAGCCACTCCTTCATTGCCTGGGTGGTGTGTTTGGGATCACTGTCATGCTGAAAGACCCAGCCACGTTTCATCTTCAATGCCCTTGCTGATGGAAGGAGGTTTTCACTCAAAATCTCACGATACATGGCCCCATTCCTTCTTTCCTTTACACGGATCAGTCATCCTGGTCCCTTTGCAGAAAAACAGCCCCAAAGCATGATGTTTCCACCCCCATGTTTCACAGTAGGTATGGTGTTCTTTGGATGCAACTCAGCATTCTTTCTCCTCCAAACACGACAAGTTGAGTTTTTACCAAAAAGTTCTATTTTGGTTTCATCTGACCAGGAGACATTCTCCCAATCCTCTTCTGGATCATCCAAATGCTCTCTAGCAAACTTCAGACAGGCCTTGACATGTACTGGCTTAAGCAGGGGGACACGTCTGGCACTGCAGGATTTGAGTCCCTGGCGGCGTAGTGTGTTTCTGATGGTAGCCTTTGTTACTTTGATCACAGCTCTCTGCAGGTCATTCACTAGGTCCCCCTGTGTGGTTCTGGGATTTTTGCTCACCGTTCTCGTGATCATTTTGACCCCACGGGGTGAGATTTTGCGTGGAGCCCCAGATCGACGGAGATTATCAGTGGTCTTGTATGTCTTTCATGTTCTAATAATTGCTCCCACAGTTGATTTCTTCACACCAAGCTGCTTACCTATTGCAGATTCAGTCTTCCCAGCGTGGTGCAGGTCTACAATTTTGTTTCTGGTGTCCTTTGACAGCTCTTTGGTCTTGGCCATAGTGGAGTTTGGAGTCTGACTGTTTGAGGTTGTGGACAGGTGTCTTTTATACTGATAACGAGTTCAAACAGGTGCCATTAATACAGGTAACGAGTGGAGGACAGAGGAGCCTCTTAAAGAAGAAGTTACAGGTCTGTCAGAGCCACAAATCTTGCTTGTTTGTAGGTGACCAAATACTTATTTTCCACCATAATTTGCAAATAAATTCTTTAAAAATTAGACAATGTGATTTTCTGGATTTTTTTTTTCTCGTTTTGTCTCTCATAGTTGAGGTATACCTATGATGAAAATTGGAGACCTCTCTCATCTTTTAAGTGGGAGAACTTGCACAATTGGTGGCTGACTAAATACTTTTTTACCCCACTGTATATGCCCCAACAATGACCAACACAGAGGAGGTGAAGGAAGAGTTCTACAGTGATTTACGTGAGACTATCAGGCGTGT